>VWYI01000078.1:388560-401322 GCA_013399455.1 Anthoscopus minutus | reverse complement strand
GGGGGGGGGCAGCCGTTACTGCGGGGCAGCTGATTGGCCAGTGCCGTAAGGGGGGCAGCGGCCAGTGAACTGATTGGTGGGTGTCGTGGCTGTAGGGCAGGCTGGAGGGAGCTGATTGGTGGATGCCGTAGCTGTGGGGCGAGCATGGGGGAGCTGATTGGTGGATGCCGTAGCTGTGGGGCAGGAAGTAGGGAGCTGATTGGTGGATACCATGGCCGTGGGGCAGGAAGCAGGGAGCTGATTGGTGGGTGCCATGGCTGTGGGGCAGGCGGGAGGGTGATGGATGGTTGTGGTGCCCCAGGCAGGGCAGGTACCTGGTGCCCCATGGGTAGCCACATGTCTGTAACCCACGGTGCCAGGTTGGTGACAGCAGCAAGACAGTGGCAGTGACGGTGACAGCAGTGATGGGCGCAGAGACAGAGCCGGCGGAGGCGCGGTGTGACTCACTGGAGGGGTGAGGTCCCGCCCTGTCCCGTGCTCCCTTCTATGCCCCTCAGCACTCCTTATCTGCCCCTGCCCCTACAGGAGGGTCTACCTGGACCACAACGCCACCACCCCGATGGCCCCTGAGGCGGTCCAGGCCGTGTGGGATGCCATGTGCCAGGCCTGGGGCAACCCCAGCAGCTCCCACCCCTCAGGTAGGGACCAGGATGGGCCATGTTGCCTCCTCGGGCTGGGCCACATGGTGACAGGAGCCCGCAGGAGCTGCTAGATCTGGTCCTGCAGGCAGGAAGGCGAAGGAGCTCATCAGCAGTGCACGGGAGAGCCTGGCGAGGATGCTAGGAAGCCGCCCGGAGGACATTGTCTTCACCTCGGGGGGCACAGAGGTGGGAGCAAGGGGGACCTGCTTCCTGGGAATCCCTGCCTGCCACACCCTCTCCAGCAAGCAGCAATGAGAAGGGTGGGGATGAAGGGCACAGTGCTCCCGAGCCCCCATTTTCACTCTCCTTCCTTCCTTCCTTAAGGCAAACAACATGGTGATCCACACTGCCTACAAGCACTTCCACGAGAGCCAGCGTGGGACGGGGGACAGCCAGGGCACACCACACATCGTGACATCGAGTGTAGAGCATGACTCCATCCGCCTGCCACTGGAGCAGCTGGGGAGGGAGGGCCTGGCAGGTGAGTGGCACAGGTATAGATAGGGTTTGAATGGGGAACTTGCTCTGCTGGTGTGTTTGGAGGAGGGCAAGATCCTGCATGCTCTGTGATGTTCCATGTTCTCCCCCTGGAGAAGGGCATCATTTCCCTCCGCGGCTGCCTGTGTTCTCCCAGGCTGGACATGTCACCTCCCTGCTTTGTCCCTGTGCTACCACCACCCACACACTTCTGCCCTGCCCAGTGGGGCACAGGCCAGCCCTGAGCGGTCACAGTCTACCCAGCCAGCCTCAGGGCTTGTCTCCTGGCCTGCAGAGGCCACTTTTGTGCCTGTGTCTCCACGGAGCGGGCAGGCAGAGGTGGATGATGTCCTGGCTGCTATCCGGCCAAACACCTGCCTGGTCTCCCTCATGCTGGCCAATAATGAGACTGGTGTCATCATGGTGAGTGTGGGCAGTGAGGGGGACGGGGCACAGATACCCTCGCAAAGAGGTGGTGACAGAGGGGAGAAGAAGGTCCCTGGGGTACAGACCCTCATCCCTGCCAGCAGCCTGTCATGGAGCTGAGCCAGCGCATCAGTGCCCTCAACCAGCACAGAGCAGCAGAGGGTCTGCCCAGGATCCTGGTGCACACAGATGCAGCACAGATGATTGGCAAGGGGCGTGTGGACGTGCAGGAGTTGGGCGTGGACTACCTGACCATCGTGGGACACAAGGTTTGGCCCTGCTTGCGTGGCCCAGCTGCTGATCACCCTGTGTGACATCTCTGCTGGGGTGCCAGGGGGACTTTGGGTGCTCCACACAGCTTGGTACCTCACAGTGGCCAGAGTTCTCCTGCTGCGTGGTGCTGTGCAGACTTTGCTCCTGTGGAACCTGTCTGGGCTGGGGGGCAGGAGACTGAAGATGGGGAACAGCTCTGCAGTGGCTTTTGCCTGTGCAATGGGCAGGGGCCAGCACTGGAGGGCACTCAGATTTGGGCAGGAGGGCAGGAAGCACTGTCAGTAGTGTCAGTGTCCCCAGAGACACCATGGCTGTCCCCACAGTTCTACGGCCCACGGATTGGAGCGCTGTACACCCGCAGCCCCGGCACCGCCACCCCACTGCACCCCATGCTCTTTGGAGGGGGACAGGAGAAGAGTTTCCGGCCAGGGTAAGGGGCCAGGTGGTTACCTGGAGAGCTGGGCCTCTGGCTGTTGGCCAAGCCACATGAGCTGCCTTGTCTGAGCTGAGCTGGCAGCTGTGTCACCTGCCAGCCCTGGAGCGAGCAGCCCAGCCTGGCAGGGAAATGGATCCATGCATGGAAACTCCCTGGAGCTCAGGCTTTGGCAAGGTTGTAACCTCAGGTCTGGAGAAATAACTCACTGGTTCCTGTTCCCTTCCAGCACTGAGAACACCCCGATGATTGCCGGCCTTGGCCAGGTCAGTTGAGATGATCAGGGGTGAGTGATGCAGACCTAGCACAGAGACAGCCACTTTTGCTCCCTGGTCACCAGAAGGGACAAGTTCAGGATGTGGGAGGGAGGGTGAACTGGGAAAAGTGGTGGGGTTGCTGGTGCCAGTCCAAGGAGGTGCTTTGGGGCACTTGTTACCACTTTGCAGCCCTGACAGTCACCCAGCTCACAGGGCACTGAGAGGGGACACAGGGTACCTGGCACTGCAGAGGCTGTTCCAGGCTGGGCTCACATTCCAGGGACCATGCACAGAGGGAGGTATGCAAGGGTCACTGGTGAATCCTGTCTGTTCACAGGCTGCAGAGTTAGTGAGCAAGAACTGGGAGGCCTATGAGGCTCATATGCGGGATGTCCGGGATTACTTGGAGGCCACACTGGAGGTGAGCACAGCTGGTCGCTTCCTGCAGTCTCAGGCTGCAGAGTGTGTGACCTGGAACAGGGTGGGTATGTCCCTCTGGCTCTGCCCACCCCCTCATAAGGACAGAGCTGCTTGGAAACTCAGAGAAGTTCACAGCCCTCTGATTTCTCCAGGCCTCCTTTGGGAAGCAAAGGATTCACTTCAACAGTCACTATAAGGGCTCCAAGCGACTCTGCAACACCTGTAACTTCTCCATTCTGGGCCCAGGTCTTCAAGGTAGCTCTTATCCTACTGCTGTCCCGTGATGGCTACACAGAGCTGAGCACCTGCCCCTCACAGCATCTGTGGCTGAGACTGGCAGGTGCTTGGCGTGGCTGGAGCAGGGAGGTGAGGCAGAAGTAGCCCCTGGAGAGAGCCTTGGCACTGGGAGAGCTGTTCTTGTGTTGCTTGTGCTGCAGGACGAAGGGTGCTGGCTCACTGCAAGGTGCTCCTTGCCAGCGTCGGGGCTGCCTGCCACTCTGAGAAGGGGGATCGGTGAGCAGACAGCTTTTCCAGACCTTGGCTGTCTTCCCAGAGGACAGCAGGTTGGGAGGGACCGAAACAGGACAGGGAAAAGGGACAGTGGGTGGCTTTGGCAGCATCACCTGGAACAGAGGGTACAGAGCTTTCCAGAGGCGCTGAAGGTCTGTGAAAAGGGATTATTGCAGGAGACACAGCTGAAACACTTGATTGCTGCTTGGAAGGAGTTTGTCCCTCCCAGCTTTGGTGATCTCCTGGCACTCTGGCACTACCAGAAGAGAGTCTGCCTTATGTCTGTGTGCGCCTGGTTCACCTGCTCCAGCTCTACTTGAGTCCTCAGATGGCTCCTTTAGGGGATATGGGGACAGTGGGTGCTTTTGGCCTGGTCTAGAGCAATGCCCTGTGGACATTGTCCCACTAGGGACAGTGGACTGTGAGTGGCAGACCTGCCAACCCACAGGGACACAGAACAGGTTATTCTTAGAAGAGCCAGATCCCCCATAAGGCAGCAAGCCCAGTGGGATTGGGTGCCCCTGGAAAGCATACAGGGAGCTGTGCAGGACAGGTGCCCTGGAGTGTGTTTGCAGATGTGGTTCCTCGTGAGGCTTCCTGCTGATGTGTGGGGCTTCCTCAGCCTTCGAGCCCAACTTCCCCCTACTGGCTGTGTTCCAGGCCCTCTCCAGTGCTGCTGAGCTGCGGGATTCCCCCAGAGGTGGCACAGAATGCGCTGCGGCTGAGCGTGGGGCGTGGCACCACACATGCGGATGTGGACAGGGCTGTGCAGGACCTCATGCAGGCTGTGGAGCAGCTGGAGCGGGACCAGGCCCCATAGACCCCTGAACTGCCCTGGACACCACTCAGGTTCTTGGGGTGGACCCTGGGTGCCAGCTGCCTGTGCCAGTCTGGGCTCAGGGGTGGCAGGGGGAGGTTCTGAGCAGGGGGCTTGGCTGCTTTGGGGCCGGGGCAGCTCCAGGGCTTACCCAGGACTCAGCCTCACTGCACAGTGGAGGCTCTTGGGGTATTCTGCTGTCCAGTGCCCATGCCTTGCCAGATGTACCTAGCTGGGTGCCTGCACATGTATGTGTTGGCACAGCTGAGCCTCAGACCTTGAGTCCCTGCAGAGGGACCGGCATGGAAGGAGGAGCCTCACGACCTAGTTACTTTCCACAAAGGAAGTTTTCCTGCTGCCTGAGCAGCCAGAGGAAGAAAGACCCATCTGTCCCAGAGTGCAATGAGGAGTTGATAAAAGCACAGCAGGATTCTAGGCTGGGAATTTCTCTGCTCTAAGCTGTCAAAGGGATTACTGGCTGGGCAGAGCTTTCCCAGCACTGCTTGGCTTTACCTGCTCCCCATTTCTTCTGTCTTTCCTACAGGGGACAGAGCTCCTGTTTCCAGCTCCACCTGCTCCTCAAGGAAACAGTTGTCTGGGCAGCTGTGACTGTGCCAGCACCTGAGGGAACCATGCATGGCCCAGGGTGTCTGTGGCATCATCAACACTGGATGACACAAGTGTCACGTGGATCAGGAGCATTGCCAGCTGGGCTGGCTGTCAGGAGACTTGGTCTCCCTGGTATTGATAGGAATAAAAATAAATGCTGCTTTTTTTACAAGTAAAATGAATTTTTGTGGGGGAAGCAGGACTGGTTGGAGCCATGTGAGTGATGCCTTTTCCCTCAGAAAATGCTCATGTCACAGAACAGAGGCGCAGCCAGCTGGAGTGGGAGGTGCCTGCAGGGCCTGGTTGGCACAGAGCCTATGGACACAGATGCTGACCTTTCTCTTTACAGTCACACATTAGAATGGCTAGGAATACTATTTGGACTCATAAAACCCTGGGGCTCTTGGCAAATCTAATGTCTTACTAGAGTTTTAGGACCCAAGCACCCTGACTGACAGTCACTGATCCTGCCAGGCTGGTCAGTATTACCATGCTGCTCACACCTCCATCTCAAATGCATTATTTTATTTCTCCAGTTTTTCCCCTCCTTCGGATAACAGTCAAAACCTCCTTTAGAAAACACAGTTCCATAGAAGGGACTTTGGTCTGCTACATCTTTCATCTGTCATGGACCTTGCTGTTCTGGGGACCTATCACAGCTGTGGCACAACTGGAGATTTAACTTTTGAGGCTCACTTTCCCCCACAGGACATCTGGGCTTCCTGCACTCTTTCAGCCAGAAATTTAGCCACAAAGCACAAAAAGTTTTACTGACTTCTTTATACGCACAGGAAATGTAAGTTTTAGCCACAGAGATTTAGCATTGGTCCTTTTAGAATGTGACAGCCAAAGCTTAAGAAGCATTACAGAGGACATAACAATTTGGGTTGACTGTTTTAATGGTTTTTCTGCTCATCCTACTACTACAGCACACATGAATGAGAATCATTTTTGAGTCCCTCTGTATTGCTTTATCCAGGCAAGGTCAAGAAGAGCGTGGCCCTCATTTCAGTGGGCCAGCCTGTGCTGGCTGTGCACCCTGTGAGCTACTCTTTTGGGTATGACAAAATGGTTGTGTGCAGCAGAACAAATCCATCTGGCACAGGAGCCTGGAAATGCCAACATTGCTACATCAGCTGAGAAGTGAAACGGTAGAGAGAGGGCCTGGCTGCTGCACTCAGACACAGGAGTTTAAAGGAGCGACTTCTACATGGTCACAGCTAGAATCAGACATTGGAAACTGGCATTCATTTAATGGACAAACCCACAATCTCCTGATAATCTTGCCTTCTTAATTCTTTCCAGGAAAGCTTATAACATGCAAGGAAAAAAACACTCACCAAAATCAGCACTGCCCCAAGCAGATCACAAGTGCCTGGGAAGCTGCGCAGCACAAGGAGCTGCAGGCCCATGGCAATGACGATCTCCAGGTGCTGCACTGTGCTCACTAGAGCAGGGTGGAACTTGCCCAGGGCGTAGTAGACACCCAGGAAGGCTGCAGTAGAGCACAGGCAGATGGCAAGGAGATAGCCCCAGGTTTCCACGTCCAGTGGGATGATTGGCTCTTGCAGCAGGAACATGGTGGACGCTCCCCACACTGTTCCCGTCCAGCTGAAAGTGAACAGCGCTGTCCACATGCTGATGTTGTCTTTGATGGACCTATAGACTATCATGGAGAGGGCAGTGGTCAGACCAGCCATGACAGTCATGGTATAGCCAAAAGCTTCCTTCCAGGTGCTCAGCAGAGAGTTCTCCTCCTTAACAATGTTGGGGATCATGACCAGACAAACACCGAACACACTGCCAACGACAGTGACTATGTCTATATAAGCCATTCCTTCATCTATGAGTAAAAAAGCCAGAATGGCACTGAACACTGTGGTGGTGGCCCTCCACATGATGGTCCCATTGCTGGGGGGCACTATGGAGAAGGAGGTGTAGGCACAGGTGATAGAGATGACATTGCAGATGCCGTAGAGGAAGAGCCGCAGCCTGTAGCCTGTGGGGCCAAAGGGAGGCTCGTGGTGGTAGCACACAGCAGTGAGGGACAGCACCTGGAGGACTGAGCGAATGAAAATCAACTCCAGAGATGGCACTTTGGAACGGTCAGAAATTATTCTTGTGATCAGAGCCACACATCCGTGAGCCACAGCAGACCCAAAAAGCACTGCCCATGTTTTCCTGGATTGCAGTACATTTCCTTCAGGAAAGTGTTGGGATTGTTCAACCTCATCAGGTTTTGGCAGTTGTGCTGGCTTGGTGTCTATTGTACCAAAAAAAGTCTTTTCTCTCTTTTTCCCATCATTCAGTAGTCTTCTTTTAGGATTATCCTCCATAAATACTCCAGTATCTTCATTAACATCCTCACATCCCTCTTCTGGCTGGGGATAATGAGAGGTGTATTTCACTGTTACTGTGTTGGGATGAATTTTCACTCGTTTTTTGACTTGGTATTTTTGGGAAGACGTATCCATTTCCTTAGAGAAATGCTCTGGTCTTGAGAAAAAAAATGGAGATATACTGTTATTTAATGAATAGTGAGAGATTCATTAGGATTCTACTGCTTTTAGTGTTTACAAACTGTTTTTATCAACCAAATCCAAGTACTAGTAGCCTGTTCCTGGTTTTGCTTTAATTTTCCACTGAGTTGCTGCTAAATACCTTTGAGGGCCATTTGAATCTCCTTAAAAGTCAACCATGGTACTTCACTTTAGTCACTAATTTTTGAAAATAACATATTTTGTCATTATGTATGGTATACATAATGAATTCTAGTATATTCTGATAAGATAGTTCTCTTGGTAAGCTTGTTACCCTGTAATTATGCATTATTATTAATAGATTGCCAGTGTTACAAGATTACAGGAGAAATTTGGCTGGAGGAGATGGCAGAGAACACAGGGAAATAAGGGACACCCTTGGGCAAGTCAGCAGTTTGCATATGGATATCAACACATCCTCGAACACAACTGTGACAGTGTTTAAACCCTTCTGTCTCCTCTTGAAGGGGCATTTCCCACTACACAAACAGTGCCTGTGATGTGGGGTGGGGCAATTGTTTAATCAAGGCAGGGGTATGTTATTAAAATTACTGTTCTCATACCATCTGTGCAGAGCCTTCCAAGTGAAAGGGTAGCAGAAGCAATGAAACCTTCCTTGCCTTCTCTTCACCCCAGCAAACAAAACCTGTGCAGACCTTACCTGTGACAGAGACACTTGATCCCAAGGCAGAGAGGGAAAACACCTCTTCATCACTTACATCTTCGGTGGGCTATCTAGACAGAAACAACGGGTGCTCTCAGGTACCAGCAGGGAAGACATTACAAACATCTTGGCACAGAAACTAAAACCCAAGGGAGGCTCAAACCCCAAACCACTTTAGGTGGAGAGAAAGCAATCAGTTGCATCTTGTCAAAACCACTCCTCAGCCATCTCCCAGAATTACTGAGGGAGCTGATCCAAGGAACAAGTGGTGGCTTGTGAGCATAAGGTTCCTACACCTCAGCAACAAGCTAATCCATCCTCCCATGCCTGCTTGAGACCAGAGAGGAGGAGAGAGAGGGAGCCCAGGAGGACCCACCCTCCCTGCCTGGAGCCGAGCTCTGCCAGCAGCAGCAGCTTGGCCTCTGCGGTGGCACCTCAGGATGGGTACAGACAGTCCTTGTCCCCAGGGAGGACCGCAGTGTTCCTGAGGGTCCTGGCCGTGCAAGACCACAGCTACTGGACAATGGGCTGAACGGCTGGATACCAGATTGTCGGGGAGAACAAAAGTCTTAAGGCAATGGTACAGTGTGGGTGATAGTTCCTCACAGAAACACTAAAAATACCTCGGCCAGGTTCAGCCTTGGCATTTTCTGTGCCTGTGATCTGTGACAGCCAAGCACTGCCTGTGTCTCTGGCAAATTAATTTACATGAGAATGGGACAGTCTGCCTTTTTCCTCACAGCCTGAGTGTTCATTAACCCCCTGCCACACCCCAACTGAGCTGTAGCCGACTCCCTGCTCTCCTGGTAGGCACGAACGGGAGCGGGGACACGGGCGGGCACCAGTCCCAGCTCTGGAGAAAGCAGCAGCACCGGTTTGGACCTGCACGAGTACCAGGGGCTGAGGACCCTCTCGAGTCCCCCCTGTCTCTCTCAGGAGGCCTTTCCCAGCACTGCTGTTCACATTTCTCTGCTGCAGACCCAGGGCCAGAGCACACCCAGCACCCCCTGCACGGTGAAGAGTATTCCAGGGCGTCCATGGGCAGCTTACTGGGCAAGGAACTTGAAAACAAGCAGATGAGCGCCAGGGAGAGTAAACAGAGCCGGGTTTCAGCTGTTCGAGCAGGCACTTCAAACAACACAAACATTTACCCACTCCTGCCAGAAATCTGCCCCAGGCTCACCTGCTACCTTCACTTTTCCTTCAGTTCAATTGTTCATTTCCAAATCTTTTAACATGCAAATGCAAACCGCACTAAATGAGCCCAGGAAGGCCCTGATTTTCACCTGCACAGCTTTTTCTACCTAGCATTTTCACTGTGTTACAATCCACAGTTTTGCCTTGCAGCCTTAAAAAAAATAAGGCTTTCTTGCTTTAAGGCACAACATACTGGATCGTGAATAAAATAAGTGGGAGGAAAAGAAGACAAAAGTGGACAACAGGAATTATTGTTAGATTGACAGTGGATCATTGGGTAAACTCATTCATTTCATTAAGAAACAACGGAGTAAACGCTGCAGCTGTTCCTGAAAACAAAACCAAAATAGCTCATTTGTTAGCATGAACATACAACGGTAACTTTCTTGCTTCCTGGCTTTAGATTACATTTTCTTTCACCAAATAGATGCAAATTCAACACAACAGTTACAAATGTGGCATGGGACCTGTGCAATGTATTTAGGGATCTCTGGAGAAAAACAATAGATGGTGAGTGTGTAGCTCAAAATGGCTGTTCTGCACAGAGCTGCTCCCTCAGGACTGCTCAGCTGGGAACCAGAACATTTGGGAATCTGGAAAGTGGAAGGGCAAACACATGTGAAAGGCAGGAAATGGGAAGTAATAAAGAATAAAAAAATAAATAACAGGAATGCTTAGCCCAAAATTTCATTTTCACAACTAAATATTGAGTGTATGACAAATGTGATGCCAACCCTCTCACAGTACATTTGTTTGTAGTTTTGGGTGACCTTGCTTTTCTTAACCAGTGAGATTTTCCATAGAGACTGAGATTAGGGCATATCCCAGATCCATTATGTGTGTTCCTGACACAAATTTAAAATCAAGAGAAATCAGCACAGCCTATACGCACAACTTGCTACTTTTCTCCTTCTGCCCATGCCTTTTGTGGAGATCTGAGAGTACCAGATCTGTAGTTACTGCAAGACATAGAGCTTTTTATTTTTTCTTCATATCTGGAAACATAATGTGGCTTATTTGCATTTTCTATTAAAAACACAAGTTGATTTCAAATCAAGTTTAATACAAGGCTGAAGATTAAGTACTATGCAAAATTCTCTTTTTATATTACAAAACAAACATTCCCAATTCAGACTGGGACACCCATTTAAATTACCAGCTCATTGAAATCACTGACTTCAAAGTCTGAACACTGTTTTTCCTTGGAGGAACAAATAATCACTGTAGATCAAATAAATGGCACAGATAATTGCTAGAATACAAATTGTGATTTCTTTTAAAAGAAAAAAACTGAATACTCCCCTCAACCACTGCAAGTGCTGGGTAGCCAGGTAGAAATAGGTGATTATCTGCCCCCTGACTGCTGGGAGTGGGAGCCTGAACTCTCCTTCTGTGCCTGAAGGAATGAAGGCTTTGAGGTCTTGTGATTCTCACGACCAATCTTGAATAAACTGACATAAAAATAAAAATACTCTCATCTTCTGCCAGGTTGGTTAAAATCAGTCAGGTTACTGAAGTGTTACTATGAAAGACTCAGAGACATGGCAATTCCAGCCACGGATGCCCCTGCACTCAGAAAGACAGGCCTCACAGGAATGGTCCTTTGCTTCTTCTGTGGAAAAATCCCCCAATCCTGACCAGATCAGGCTGAAATTACCAGAGCACTGTGAGCCGCCTCTACAGGATAACTACAGACTGACAATTCTCTCTGAATATCACACAAAAGAAAGACCCACCCACACACCCCTGGAAATCCACAGAACTGACTGAACTTGTGCCACCTTTACTAAGCACATGTATGCACCGACTTCTCAGCATAAGGGTTTTCTTTTGATTCCTAATCAGGGGCAGAAAAATCTCCTGAAGTCCTATTTCAGCACCATTGAACCACCTGGAAATTCTTAGGTGCTTCATACTTCAGACAACTGCATATGCTGAGGGATCTACACTCATGTGATGTACGAATACCTTTACCTTTTTAGCCAGATTGTCATAAATCAATTTGATTAAAAATGCATTCCAAGAAACTTAAGTCTTTATTAAAATTTAATGAATAGCAAAAGGTATTTAAGAAAATGAAGGAGCAATTACATGAAAGGAGTTTTTAGCACTTAAGCACAAGAGCAAACATTATACACAAACCAACAAACCCATATCCTGTGTCTTCAAATTAATTGAGTCACATCCAGCAGCATTGCCTGAAGAAAGAGCCAGTACAACCAACTGAATACAAATACAAACCCTACACTGAAGTCGGACAAGTTGTCAGTACCTTCCTGATAATATTTTGCTACCCAAAAAACAACCACTGTTTTTGCTAGCTCACTGAAACAACCTCATTTAATGGGATATACCTTTAATTGCCCTTGCTTTCTCTATTCTCTTGCTGAATACGGGCTCCATTTGCAGCCGTTTCCATAAAGAATTACTATTTTCTAATTTCTCCATTCATGCCGGCTGCAGCTCCTGCCTCTGCAGCAGCAACATTTGCTGTGATTTTGGGAGAAGAGCCACTCTTCCTGCAAACTTCCCATTCCAAAAACCCTTACCTGAACAAACTCTTCAGATAGCAATTCCAGGCACGGGGGAAAGAACAGAGACTACATTAACACTGAAATATAGTTCCCAACAGCACAGGAAACCAGAAAAACAGCTCAGTTAGATGTAAGAAAGGTTTTAAGAGGTACATTACAATGGGGCGAAACATGAGACGGCACCTTCGGTCCACGACAGCAGATGACGGGTCGAGATTAGAGATACCGCACTCACTGCTTCGGATCCTCTCCCAACAATCTGCACCCCCGGCAGCCAGCGGTGCGTGCGAGGTGTGTAGGAGGGGACAGTCGCCTGTAAAGCAACCGAGCTCAGGAGCGCTGAGAGGAGGGCGGCACTAATCGCAATGGCAACTGTCGCCGATAAGAGGGCACTCGTCAGAGGAAGCGGGGCGTCTCCATGGAAACCCCGGCAGCGGCTCCAGGAAAGCCCCTCCGGGCAGGAGCGGGCGAAGGGCGGTGGCTGTCCGGACTCGGTGCTGATCACGCCGCGCCCTCCGCGACCGCCCCCGCCATGGCGGAGAGTGCTAGCCCCGCTCGGCCCCAGACACATCACTGCCACCACCCCGGGGCCGCGGGGCCCACCCGTCGAGGCACCGCCGCGGGCTGGGAAGCCGCTCCGGCCCACGCTGGGCCCTCGGCCCGTCTCTGTCGCGACAGTCAAGACCTCTTCTTTTCACCGCGTCCCTGTCTCTGCCGCTTCAAGAGACCCGGGGCTATGTCCCGTGCCCGCTCTGTTCCGACAGACGCCCCATCCGCTGGCTCTGTCGCGACACTTGCACCCCCCGAGGGCTGTTCGTGGCCCCGCGGCGCACGCGCGACCGTTTCCGCGCGAAAGACGTTTTCCCGCGTGCCGCGCGCGCCGGGGCGGGGCCTCTTCCCCCCGTTCCCGCCCCTTCCTCTCCGCGCGGCGCGGCGGCGCGGGGCCGGGCGCGCGCGGTGCGGC
>VWYI01000078.1:183730-388063 GCA_013399455.1 Anthoscopus minutus | reverse complement strand
GGCGGAGCGGGGGTGGCGCTTCCGCCGCGCGGGGCTCGGTGGCGGCGGCCCCCGGCCGGCCCCGGGCGGCGGCGGAGGAGGGAAAGTTCCGGGAGCCGGTGGGCGGCCCGACCCGCCTTTGGCCCGGCCCGGCCCACGGGAGAGCCCGGGCCTCCCGAGCGCCTGGCCGGAATCCAGGGGGGCTAAGCCAGGGTGCAGTCCCGGGGCCGGTGACCTCCGCCCGCCGCTCTTGTTGCTCATCCCCGAGTTTCCAGTGCGGTGGCCCAGGGGCGAGCTGCTGCCCCTTGGCTGGTCCGGGAGACAGGACCGTGTCACGCAGCCGTGGGGCTGCCCCGGGCTTTAAATGGTAGAAGCAGCGCGCTGAGCCCCGAGGGTGGCGGGACCGGAGTCGGGATCCAGGGATCCGTGGCTCCGGGAGCAGCCAAGTGCAGGCAATGCCCTCTGGCCGGTGCTGAGAGAGAGAGAGGCACAAAGCCAGGTTGAAGCCCTGCGCTGTTGGGATAAAACACAGCAAAGGTTATGCTTGTAGTAGTGGAAGGCTTTGGTGATGGGTGCTTATCACTTGGTACCTGGCCCATCCTGGGAAGTGGTGGACAGCCGCACTCTGCTTTCCCTGTGTTCCTAGGGTGGAACAGGGAGTATGAGCGGTGGTTGGGAGGAAATGTGACTTGGGAGAAAGAAAATAGTTGTAGTATCCATGGAGCAACTTAATGGGACATGACTGCCAGTAGCAGTGTCAAAAAACTTAGTTTCTTGGAAGACAGTGTGAGTTTAATTAAACTGAATTGAGCTGTTTTGTAAGTATCGATTATTTCAGTCGCGTTTCACACAATTCTGTAGCTGCGCAGAGCTCATCTAGTGATAACATCTATTGTTGAGGTTGTTGAGGACTGAAAAGCCTTCTCCAAGTCACGCCACTAATGCAACTGTTCCTAAACTGTGTCATATGTTTGGTGAGATGGGTGACATTAATGTCTGGGTTCGGTAACTTTTCCATGTTATTACACATCAGAAAGGAGTGGTGTGAGAGAAGGATCGATGCAGATTCTTTGGATCCAAAGCAGTTTGGTCTTGCCTAGTGCTATAGCATGGTGTTTTGATGAGTGTTTGTACAGTGTAACTCATACACCCGTAAAGAAATCACTGGGCCACAAGGCAGTGAGCAGGTTGTCTGTCAGAATGTGTTCTGACCATGTGAAGAAGTTCTTCCTATTACAGAATTAGAAACCAGTTATTAAAAACAGTGTATTCTTCCTTTGGTTTTTTTTTTTTTCTGACTCAACTGTGATGACTTTTTGTTGGAAAGCCTGAGAAAATGCATGTAGGGGTGCAGAGGTTTTGAAATGACACATTAACCTGTGATGCAGCAAGATTTCCTTGTGAGGGGAGCAGGGGGCTGACTTCAGGACTGTGATTAATCTGAGAGGATGTAATTTTTACTGGCTGCCCAATAGGGAGTGTTCGGTTGAAATTCTATGTTGCTGCTGCTGCTGGACACGTGGATTTACATCAGTGAGAGTGGGTAGTGGGAGCGAAGCTTCTCTGAAGCTGGGTGAACAGTTAATGCCAGTTCTGATGGTTCAGAGCACTTCATCCATCTACAGCCCATGTCCAGAGGACTGCAATCCACAGCCTCTGGTGCTTCCTAACATTTTACGAAGTGCTGGAGTTGACTATTTCACTGGGGGACATTTCTGGCCAAATGTCCCCACCCAGTACGCTGTGGTTCGAAGTTGTGAGGACAGCTGAAACCTTGCCACTGGAGCCGTGTGACTGGGATCTCTGAGCTTGTCAGCTCCTGTCCCTGTCCATAGCCTGCCCTTCATGTTTTGCAGGCTGGTATGGACTTCTGCAAGGGCAATGCACCTTTTGGGAGTTGAGGAGGTTTGTAAACAATATTATAGCTCATATTTGGATGCATTGGCAAAATTTGTTCCTTGGGGTAGTCAGAAACTCAACAAGTGAATATTTTTCATTTGAAAGAACAAAAAGTTTGTGCTTATGACTGTGGAACCTCTCGTTTCTTTCACTTGGTTGTAAAGACATGCTCTGGTACAAGTTGGCATACTGGTAATTTAAGTAACATTTTAGTAGGCAAGTGAGCCCATAGAAATGTAAGGATGCAGTGAGAGAAATGCTGAATTGTGATGACTTTCTAAGAAGAGTCCTTTTAGTGGGATGTGAACGTGCCTTTACAGCAGTATTGCGGTTTGTTTTCTGGTAACATGCACAAAAGCCTCTCACACCCTGCTGAGAATTCCAGAGTACCAGATCTGTAGTTACCACAAGACATGCTGAAAGAGGCAAACACTGCTGAAGTTGTGCAGGAATGTTAAAGCCAGAATTCACATGCAGCACTGCTGAATGGGTGATTTGCCTCTCTGGGATTTCCTTGCTCCACCCTGGAGTTTTGGGATGAGGCTCTGGCTTGTGGTGCTTATAGTCAAACCCAGAAGGTGATGCTGAATCTGGTGCCAAGATAAGGAAGTGCCTTATCTAAATCTGCTGTATTGACTTCAGGACTTAAAATGCCAGCTCACATCTGCAAGATACTTCCTGCTTTCTTTAAAGTTTTGGGGATTTACTTGTAGTCACTCTCATTTTTCAGTGGAGTTCTGAAACTCCAGTTGCAGATTGTCATCTCTTGCTTGCAGTGCCACTATGTCTGCTCATTTGGCTAAAACCAGAAAGGAGTAGAGTTGGTTTTTGTTCTTAGAGAAGAAAGGGAAATCCTACAAAGCTTCAGTTCGTGAGCAGATAAATGTTTTGTTGTTTCTACCCAGGGCATCCTGGGATGTGCAGTATTTTGCTTTTCCATGCTGATGTAATTTTATTGGTTTGGGTGTTCAATATGTGATTAGAACACAGAAACCTATTTCTTTGTTCCCATAGAAAATACGTGGTTTAGAGAGTGTTATGATGACCTCTTGCAATTTTTCAGTCTGAAAATACACTTTCAAAAATAAGTGTTGTTTTGTGAAGGTGTAGCCTGATTTTTTTTAAAGGCAGACTTCAGCTTGCTGAAAGAGCTGAAGAGAAGGAACTGCAGAGGGAATCTTGTTCTTAGTTGTGATTTTTGTAGTGACTTGCAAATTTAATTTTTGACGTCCTGTTGCAAGTCTGACTGCAGGCAACAGTTGCAGCACTTGGCAGCTCTTGTGTCACGGTGAGAGAATACCCAGGAACTCGGGTGCTCTCCCTGCAGTTTGAAGGAGCCGTGTGTGCTCCTGGCTTTGCCAGCTTTGCCACATTTCCTTGTTTGCATTCCTGCAGGCATTTTATAGTTTGGAAAATGCTTTTTAATGATAACAGTGTGCTTCAGACAAGAGATCTGTCAGGGCCCAAACAGTGTCACCTGTGTCCTGTTCTGAACTGTAGGTATGACATGGTAAATTTGGTGACTCTGCCTTAATTTTGGAATATCTGGGGAGAGAATGCCTATTTATAAATG
Source organism: Anthoscopus minutus (assembly GCA_013399455.1). Lineage (NCBI taxonomy): Eukaryota > Metazoa > Chordata > Aves > Passeriformes > Paridae > Anthoscopus > Anthoscopus minutus. The sequence continues at coordinate 384,612 of VWYI01000078.1, read as the reverse complement.
CAGGTAATTCCATATGGAGTACAAGTAGTGCAGATATAAGGCTTTTAATGCCTTCTGGCCCCTGACTGATGGATGATACTCTCTGTGCCTAGAGCTGGGAGCACAGGCTGGCCAAAGCTGCCAGCACCTGGTCCCTGATCTGCTGCTCATCTTGCCCAGAGGGGAATTGGGTCTTCAAAGACACAGAAAGGCTGCACATGGTGTGGTGGGACAGGCTCTCAGCCACAGTTGTCAGCATTATTAGACATGAGAGCTTGATGTGGGAGTGTAGTGTGAGGTCCAGTCACACAGCTTTTAATCATTTGACAATTAGGAGAAGGAGGTGGAATTCTTAAGCTTGTCCCCCTTCAGCTGAAGGGCAGATTGTTTCAGGTGGTTCTCAAAAGTAATGTTTTACTAGAAAGCAGCATGAGGGAACATCCAGCCAGCTATGTTCCTTGCTGTGCAAGGTTTCAGCAGCAGATATGTTATTTATTCTATAAATAAATCTAGTGAGTTTATATTCTCTACAGTAAACTCTACAAACAGCAGGCTTGTATTATATTGGCAGGTTATCTGAATGAAAACAGTGTTGACAGATTGTTCAGCTCATAGGGAAAATATATGTCTTTGCAGAGTTGCTTAGGGATTATGCTGTGTGTCAGAAATGTTTCTAAATGTCAACTATTTTTCTACAATAAAATAATAAAAATCAAACCAATTAATCTTGGATACACTTTTACATACTAAAGCACACAGTGTGGAGGTGTTTTTTGAAACCAAAATCAAATAACAAGCTGAATATCTGTTTGCTTTTCCCCACGTGAGAGTTTCTCTCTCCTTTTAGGATTCGAATTCCCCAAGGACCTGGAAGATACCAACATGTTTGTGTTTATAAATGGAAAATGAAACTTCATTTGCAAATGGGTAATGAATTCCACCTTAAATGCATGCTCAATGTGCCAGCTTTGCATTGTTAATTTCTAGATCTCTTCATTAAGACCACATGAGCTGGTTGCTGCCAGTGGAATTGCACAAGATGGTTTAGCTGCTCTGCCAGCCTGCCTCAGCTGAGAGGAATCTGTGTCTCTGCAGCTGTAGAGCTCTCCCTTCTCTTTGTGCTGCTGCTCACTTGACCTTCCCTGGAGCTGAGTTTCCTACCTGGCAAACTCCTCTGCTTGGGAGGGAGGTTTTTTTTGCTCAGTGAGTGAATCGAGTCAGGCTATCAGAATCAGGAGCTGATAGAGGTGATGCAAGGTCAGTGGCAGGAATACTTTTGGAGCAAAATGGTCCTGGAGATGGGGATCCTTCAGGAGGAAGGTTGAGGTTGACTCAGCTCTGTGTGCCTGTGCTGGGTGTGGATGTTCAGCATGGAGCCCATTGTTTGGTGTAAAGTTGGGGTTCTGTGGGTAACTCTTACCTTCACTGAATGCTCCCTGCCAGCTCTGCTGCCTGCAGCCTGTGTTTGTTCTTCCCTTCCTTGGGGCTGCTCCTGCCCTACCAGAGTAGCCTGGTGCCATCAGCACATTGTTAGCATTCTTTTCTAGATGGACGAGTGTCCCAGTCTGGCCTCCAGCTCACACTGGCAGTATCGTGGGGTTGTTTGGGTTGGAAGGGACCTTACAGATCATCTTGTTCCACGCCCTCGCAGACACTTTCTCCAAGCCCAGTGTTCCTGTGGGACTGTCCTGGGGGCCTTCCTGAGTGTCAGAGGTGACCACTTGCTTTGGTCTTTGTGTCCTGTCACCTCCCTGTGACTGTTGCCACAGCAGCTTAATTTCTGTAAGGCCCTTTTCTGAAGAATCTTGTTAAATGTCCCTTGGAAATGAAAGCAGACTTTGTCGGGTACAGGCCTCTGGTGTAAGGGAGGGCGTTGTGAGAAATCCTCTAGATTTGTGGAACTTTACTTTCCTGTACAAAAGGAAGGTTGATTTCCTTGTCTAAATGCTGTCGTTTATTTAGTTGTCTGCAGATCTATTTTCTAGAATGCTTTCTACTAAATTAGGCTCACTAGGCTGTAATATCAGAGTGTTAGGTGAGAGAGTAAACAAAACTATAAATTGTGTTCAAGAGTAATCTCTGCTTCAAGTAGTAGAATTTTATTTTGAAGGCTGTTTTTTTCTGATTCACAAGTGTGCCTTCTTTGGTGTCTTGATAGTTTTGTTTTTCCCATATCCTTACTTTAATAGGACATTGCTAGTGGGAGAGGAATTAAACATCTCTCTTCTAAGAAATGGGTATTTTGAACAATGGAGAGGTACTAACATATTTTTGGGATCTCTGTTTTCCTGAGTTCGGTGGAAATTGGTCCATGTACTGATAATTATTGATACTGGAGAAAAGGACAGAGAGAAGAATATATACAAGAGTACTCACCTGTAGGCCTGCTTCTTTTGGCCACTGGGCTTAAAGAAACCCAAACAAATGGTTGCAGTGATACTGTAAAACAAATAATGTAGCACAGGAAGTGCGAATCACTGCTGTACAGATCATCCTTGCACACAGAGCTGAGACTGGAGGGGCTGCCTGCCTTTGGCTGCTTCCAGACTGCTCAGCCATCTGTAACCCTCGTGCCCTGCTGTACAAAGTGCTCTGGGAAGGGCAGTGAGAGTGAAGGACAGCTCCAGTGGTAAGGAGGGAAGCTCTTCCCCAGATTTAGCCATAGTTTCAGGTGCTGTGGCCTTTGAGTCTCAGGTCCTGGCTTGTTTATTCTTCACCTCCTTAAATTCCCACGATCCTAGTGTTTACCTTAATTTCTTTGATTCTTTTTCTATTTTAGCACTAGCTGATTGATCTGCTTGTATTTATATAAATCAAATAGAATTCGCCTATAATGTATGCTTTCCCATCCCTCTGAGAAGGGTCAGCTGATCAGAAGAAATGGCATCATTTCTGTGGGTCTGTGCATCTCTTTTGCCTCCCTAATCAGAGGAGTGATTTTTTATTTTATTTTATATCTTTTATTTCTGTAAGCTCCATTTTCAAGTTTTCTCTGACAAAGCAATAAGATGGAGCTAAAATTCAATTTCTGTTTCAAAATGATCTAGGGCAGTTTTGAATACTAATTATTGTGCTGTGGTACAAGATACTGGATGTGCTCAGAACATGGAGAGGTGTGTTTCAATACTGAACTGTTACACTTGGTTTTCTTCCCAAAAGGAACCAGAGAAGCTGCTTGTTTCTGCTTTGCAAAGGAAAGTTTTTACACACTCAAGTTCATGTTGGTGGAACTATAAAGCACCAACATCAAGGACAGAAAGCACTGGTGTGGGGGCTGACTGGGTAATGAATCAGGAATTTCTTGTCTTGGAGGTAAATGTGAATGCCAGAGCCATTAGAGCTTGGAGGATGAGTGTTTTCCATTGGTATGCCTTACTTTTCTGATTTCTCATTGCTGGTTGTTGGTTCAGAGCTGTTGGTGTCCTGGTGGAAAGTTGAGAAGGAAAGACAAGGGCTAAGAGCTAAGAAGCAAGGGAAGCAAAGTGTTACATTTGTGATGTGGGGATGGAGGGAGGAATTGTCACTTGTAGCTGCCGTTATTTCTTGGAGATTTTGTTTCCCCAAGGCAAATGTATTTTTACAAAACTGCTAAGACTTGAATGTGTAATTTTCTAAACTTTCAGAATGTTTTCTTGGCGATCTAGGCCTACCTTTGAGGCTTGCCAGGCCTTTTGCAAGAGTGTGCCATTCATCAGCATCATCCATAGCATTCATGCAGGACTTGGAGCCCCTGTGCAATGGCAGGAGGTGCCCACCAGCATTTCTGCTGTAAATTCTGAGCTATTGGCAGGGTGTGTCACTGATGGAGTTTTATTGTGAAATACACAGCTGAGAATAACCTTTCACATCTTCCTCGCCCATAAATTTTTGGCAGTCAGCTCCTTTGTTGTCTGTCCCTCAAACAACTTCCTTGACCTAAAGTCATGCTTTGGTAACACCCACATCCAGGATTGAGCTATTGTGTCTGCCTCTGTCCTGAAGGCCACGTGTTGCTCCTCTTTGTAACTCGTGCTTGCATTCAGGCCCGTGTCAAAAGATAATGACTTTGTGTGGCAGTGGTCACAAAAAGCATTCAGCATGTGCGACAGTCAGCTCTGATTTGTAGTTCCCCAATTCTGATCTCTTCACCCCCAGGCCTGGTAAATGACGAGTAGCACCACTGTGAATGTCACAGAGTGCCACTGCAGTTACTGATGCTGCTGGAATCCTGAGCTTGTGTGCAGGTTCACTGGTACTGGCAGATAGAAGAAGGATACAGGGAAGAGCTTGTGGACCAAGCTATAATGGAGCAATCATATAATTAAAGAGCACAAGAATGTACAAAAACAGTGACTTCCAGCTCCTCAGAAAAAATAAATTCACGATGAGCTCTCTTTGCACTAAAGGAGGCATCGTGGAACAGGCTGTTCACAGCACGTGATGGGGGCAGCTGGTAGAGAAAGTGGTGTGCCAAGTAACTGCAGCTCCTCAAGTAGCTTGCTTTATTACATATATAAGAAAGAGGTGTCCTTTTTAATCTCTGGTCAAGCTGTTGCTGGTGTTGGTGGCATGCCAGGCTCTTTGAGGGAAGAGCCAAGAGCAGCACGAGTGTCTTGAGGCAGTGTAGGAACTGTCCTGCCCTTCCTGCAGCTCCTGCATCTGATGTTGCAGTCAGAGTTCCCTGAAATGGGGCCTCGGTTGGGAAGTCAAAAAGCTGTGGGGAAAGAAGGGCAGAACATGCTGGTAAAAGGCTAGAAATGATCTGAATATCATCTTACATTCACCACACTTGCCTATTAATAGCCAACAAAGAATAAAAATTTAATACACAGCGCAGCCTCATTTGTATTATTTTTTCTTAGCTGTAAGCTCAGGCAGTTTGGGACTTGGTTGCTGAGGATTTTTTTTAATCCTCAAGGGGAATGTTGGTTTTTCCATTGTTATAGATGGCTCAGATGAGCATGCCTGTGGTTGAGATGGGTATTGTTAGGTAGTTACTCCCATCCTGTTTCAAATAACACATGCCTCTGACAAATCAACTGTCCTGACTGGAAATTCCTGTGTTAAATCTTTAGCTGCAGATTGGTTATTTTTGTTGTGTTACAACAAAACTTATTCAAATTGATTTTTTTGAGTATAAAATTAAGGTGGAGGGGTTTTTTTTGTTTGGTTGGTTGGTTTTGGTTTTTTGTTTGGTTGGTTTGGTTTTGGTTTTTTGGGGTTTTTTTTGTTTGGTTTTGTGTTTTTGTTTTTTTTTTATATTTTGGGGGGGTTGTTTTTTCTGTGTTTGGGATTTTTTTGGTTGATTGTTTTTTAATTTTTGTTTGATATTTTGGGTGTAGTAAATATATTTTTTCCTAAGGATTTCAGTGGGAAATTCCTGCTGAGTTTTCATGCTTTAGAGTAAAGGCCTGTGGCTTTAATGAGATTGTTGTTTCTTAGTTATTAAAAAAAAAATCCACATTGCTTGATAATTTTATAATTGTCTGCAAAATAGTAAGTGGTAGCTTGGTTTGACTCTGATCTCTCTTGCAGCATTTGTAGCTGTGCAGGCTTTGCATAGGAGCAGGTTATGTGTGTCACGTGGAGAGTAACCTTCACTGCATCCTCCCAGCTCTGGGAAGGACAGGAGTTTGACAGACATCAGTCTGCTGCTTGTGAACAGAAGCCATTCCTGAGCACCAGACTGTGTGAGGCGCAGCTCCCCAGGTTTGGAAACCAAACTTTGATTTTTTGGTCTTTGGCCATAAGGTTTCCAAAAGGTAGATCTTGTCAGCTGGATGTCTTTTGTGCTGTATCCTTGTTTCCTCCAAAGCAGGCAAGTTACCCAGGGCTCAGATAAGGAACAAATGTTTTTCCTAACTTTGTTTAGGAGAGAAGATTTATTTTGGATGAAATCTCCCAGAGGAACTTGAACAGACACCAGATAGGAAGATCAGTAAACACAGCAGGATATAAGATTGTGTGCTTGAGCAGTTGAGAATGTCATAGTGGAATATGAAATAAGGGAGCAAAGTCATGTGCTTTTTAACCTGGCCAAGAACTGAATGGTGCTGTTGAGGTCAGAGCTGTTGGTGTTCAGAGTGCACTCTGAGGGTGCACATAAGGGTGCACCTACAGAGTGTCTGTTTGGCTGCAATCCCAGGTGGAAAGTTCCTGTCTTGGGGGCTCTTTGGTCACTTTGTCATGTGTCTATGTTCTCACCACTGGAACCCAGTGTCTCTAATACCATTTTTCCTCCTTAATTTAAAATGTCCTGATCATATGTGATGAGAAAAATTGACACCACCCTGCCTCCATCATGTTCTTTTCCTTGCAATATTTTTTCCTTACCCTGCAGCTGCTAAAAATTTTCCTGTATTACTAGCAGAGATTTAACCTTGTGGTATGATTTCTTGAGGGCTACTACCCACAATGTTGCAGTGGTTAATAGTTTCTTATAATACCTGCTCTGCAGTCCTCTACCTCTGGCTTTCAAGCAGAAGTTTTCTATTATTTAGTCCTATAATTATTTTCCTTTAAGGAACAGTAGTTCACTTTTGAAAAAAAACTGCAAAGCATTTATCACTTATATGTCTCCATCCTCTAACTGGAATGTGCTGTGTTGTGAGAATAGATGCTAGAAATACTTTTACTATTGTAAAGAAAGACTTGTACTGTTGGTTTTATTTAGTGAAAGAACTGGTGGAGTGTGTTTTTCTGTAATTATTTTATTTGAGATTTTTTCACTGATTTGTTTTGTGCATTGCTGGAATCTCTAGGGTCACAACTCTTAAGTCCAAAACCATGTTGCTTTTACAGCCATTAAGGGATGTTAAAGCTATAGACCTCTGTCCAGTGCTGTGTTTTGCTGGAGCAATGGACTTGTACTAGGATGATTATTTATTTACTTTTACTTTTGTGGCTCTTCCTGGGCTTTCTTTGTTCCTGGAAGAATATGGAACAAAAAAACAATGGAGAGAGAGCTTGAGTTAATCCCTTTGTCTGTCTTGGGGTGTGATAATTTACAATATTCTTGACAGCTGCTTGTCTAATCTCTTAGTTGCTGGAAGTCTCATTGCATTTCCTAAGCAGCTTATTCCAGTGCTATATGTTCTTACTGACTGCTTTGTTTCCAGTGTTTTAACTGACACATTTTGCAATTAACTTTAGGGTTTTATTTCATCATAGTTAGCTATTTCTAATGTACCTCAGTGTCCATGAGCTGTTAATTTTTTTCTCTTTGAGTTCTAACACAAACCATGACTTTGAGTTTCTCAGTGTTTCCTCCTACCTCTGGTTTTCTTGTCCTCTGACCCAGCTTAATGCTTTGTAGACTCTCTCCTGTCAGTTCATTTCTCAAAGCCTAGGCCCCCAAACCATGCACTCTGTTCTGATGCTGATGATTTAGTGGTGCAAGGTGCATTGTTTGTCATTTATTTATTTATTGTAACAAGCTCTTCACAAGAGTCCTTTGATCCTCCCTCATCCTTTTCCTTGTTATTCGTGGAAGGCTTTGCAGGCCATCCCAGGGCTTGAGAATCTGCCTTGGCCTGTGCTTGGGTATCTGGAGTCACTCTGGATTTCTGTCACCGAGAGGCACGGTCACCCTTGTCACAAAGGGAGGGATGGAACCTGCACAAGAAGTGATTGTTGCTGGTGAAATGAACGATTGCCCTGGGAACCCACATGGAAGGCAATTGTCACTATGAAACAAATGGATATTGGCCTGTGACAGGGACAGCTTCCCCTGTGTGGTTAGCACAGGCTGCAGCACAAACACAGGATGGATCCTTGGCTGAGGTGGCATCAGAGAGGAGTGCAGGCTCTCTCCCCTTGTTCCTGGGGAGGAGTGTGAGGATGCTGCTGGCTGATGCAGTTGTCTCTGCTGTCATTTGATTAGCTGCAGTCTTCAATATTCATGAAGAGCACTGAAGAAAGAGGCTGCCTTGTTTGTTCAGCATCAAGCTGTTGGAAGCATACATGGAACATTGGTTTTTCCACGTCCTTTGATTTCAAATGCTGCTTTTTTGTTACTATAAAACGGTACAAGTCGTCATGACGACTTTGACAATATGGGAAGAAGACTTGGGGTCTTTTTGTGGTAAAAGTATGATAGCAGCTGTAAGAGAAAAAACTGGGCAAGAAAATGAAAAGATGATAAAAAAGTGAAGAAGAGGTGCTTTTAATGTGAATGTAATCTGTGTGTTTCACAGACTTGCCTTAAAATTTTCCTAGGAAACAGCTGTCTTCCAGTGTGGACAGCATTTGCAGCTCTTGTTTCTTCCAAACCGGAGGAACATTTTTGTATCAAGCAGAGATGTTTTAAGCTTTGAAACCAGTCTTCTAGTTATGACATTATTAGCAACATTTATTTGTCTCCTTGAATCCTGGATTCCTTATATCACAGCATTTGTTTCCTATCAGTTTATAATCTTCAGAGAAGCGCTTCAGACAGATTTGCTTTGGTGCTCTACTATTGATAATGTGAAGCTTGGATTTCATTCCTCGTTGGCTTATTTTGAAACTGCCTTTTGCTGTGTTTTACAAGCTAATTTGTCATGGGACTATATTGGTAGAGGTGGAATGAAAATCAAAAATCGAATAATTTATAGTAAGTAAATAAATTGAACTAGGCTGTACTTTTTAGACTTTACTGAATTTTGTTCACTTAGTAGCTTTATATTGATAAACATACCTAATTTTTTTTAATCTTTTTTTTGTCCTCAGTTAATGCTTTCCCACCTCTTTTTTTTAGGTGACAGGCTATCACCTTTGCTGCCTTCCTGTCACCCTCAAGTGTCTGCTTTTGACTGATGAGCCTGTGTCCCCTCGACCATGGTCTCTGGTTCCTCGTGGAGCAGTTTGTCTCCTGCTTGGAGCACAAGGTCGCTTGCCTGGCAGGGCTGGAGATTGTTCCAGGCCATGCCTGGTGAGGGGACAAGTGCTCGGTGCAGGTCTGGGCAGAGCCAGGGCTGTTGTGTGTGTCACTGAACGGGACTTTGAGTGGCAGAAAAATGCAGGGGACTGTGTCTGTGTGTCTGAACAACCTTCCTTTGGTGCCACATGCCCTGGCTGTGCAGCTGGAGCTCCCCGGCGGTGCTGCTGTTCTGCTGGGGGATGTTGGCAGCAGTGTTTGGGAAGACAGGGATCTGCCTCTGCAGGTTAGAGAGCACTCTGGTATGATGGATGGGAATTGGTGTACTGAGGTTGGGGTGGAGAAGCAGTTGATGTTTTGGTTGTGTACTTTTGTGGCTCCCAACCTGATGGAACAGGCTTTGTTGTGTACTTGGGCATTTTACTGGATGGGGCAGCACAGAGTACAGCAGGAGGAACCTGGCTAGTTCTCTGGGAATGTGGCTTTATTCCCTATCATTGCATCTGGGAGCACTTTATTCTTCCAGTGTACCTCCCAGGGAAGCTCATCTCCATGATTACATCACTTATCTTACCAATATCTCTCCCTTTTTCATAGACTAAGAAGAGCCTTACCATCAATCTCTTATTTTCCCTTCTAACAGCCCTCAAAAATCCAAAGATTTTTGGAAAAAAAAGGTACAAAAAGTCAACTGCTCTTGGATCTCTTAAGAGTTTTGCACTGTATGTTTATAAGGAGCTTGAGCTTTAAATGTTTAAGTCAAAATCCATTCAGTCTTAGGATGTTTTTCGCTCTGGTTTCATCCATATAGTGCACAATTCTGCCAATCTCTTCTCTGCAGACTGCAGTATTTTTAAGAATCCTTTCCTTGATCAAGCTCCAAAACTGTTTTCCTGCCCCTCCTTTTCACAGTGGCTGTATCTAAGTTTCTGGTTAACAGACTCAACAGTTTACTGTTGAAACAAGAAAGAGTTTGTGCTGTTTTATCACAACCTTGTAACTCTTATCTGAAATTAAAGTAAGAAATTTAAAAAAAACCCAACATTATAACAGATGGAAACAAGAGCCAGTAGGAAGGGGAAGCTAAACAACTAAATGCAGGGTATACAAGGCGGCATTTCTTGCTTCTCACAGCCAAGAATTGGGTGGTTGGGTGTCAGGAGCAGGAATCTCACGAGCTACCTGACAGTGGTTTGTCCCTAAAGTCATCTTTGCTTAGGAACTTGTAGCTGTTAAAGATTATTTTTCCCCTGTAACCTGGGGGCTCGCTCAGAAAACAGGTGATAGACTTCAAGCATTCATTTCAATTTTACCTTGCTCTTGTGATGTCAGTTCTTGACTTAAGGAAATCATCTTATGTTTGCAAGTCAGTATTTAACTACTGTGCTAATTGTTTTCTTGTCCATTTCCCTGTAATGGGGTTTAATTTTATCCAAGTCTTCATCAGTTTGGGAGTTTGCAAGCAGATTAGAAATTAAATTGTACAGTAGAGAACAAGGAATAATAAATACCCTTTTAAATGTTAATTTTTAAATAATAAAAAGAATTGTAAAACCTCTCCTGTTAAAAAGGATACTTTGAAATGTGTTCTGGGTACCATTTTTCTAGTGAACTGAAATCTCACTATGTTCTCTTTATTCTTCCTTTGGCAATTAATCTCATAACCCATTCTCCCAGATCATTCTTTTAGTAAGGTCAGCAGCTACTCTAAATGACAATCTTTTTTCAAAAGTGGCTGCCAGATTGCATTTTCATGTCAGATAAATATCTGGTCTGCAAAGAACACATTGACACTCAAGTTACAGAAACATTAGTTCCATCTCTGCTCACTGTGTTTGCGTATCAGTGTTCCCTCCTTTGAGGAATAATTGAAAACTTGGGGAAGAGGCTTTTGTGCTCATTGGTAAGGAGCTTATGAAACTTTTTATAGCTTAAAAGACAAAAATTTTCTCAGCATTGCCCTAGGAATTCTGGAGATATGTTTTTAGCTCCAGTGTGGGAAATTTTGCTGAAACTAATAACTGTCTTATTTTGCATTCTATTAACATGCCCAGTGTTTCTGGAACTGCAAGATGGCTGTATTGACTGCAGTTAATATATGAATAAAAAATACAATAAAACATAATATTCTTTATAATGTATACACAGTATATAAAATGTATAAAACATGAGAGTGTTGAAGAGTTCCCTGAATTCTGACTGCAAAGGAAGGTTCAAGGTTTGGGAGTGCTCAGGGTTGGGTTTCACTGGTGCTGTGGATTCAGAGGGCTGGCACTGAAACAGGCTGGTCTTTAAAAGTGCAGTACCCACAGGTTCTGTTAGATATGATGTTCAGGATCTGTGTTGTCTCACATCTGCTTGTGGTGCTCTTGTCTAGAAGGCCACATTCTTCTTACAGTTCTGGTTTTGAATAGTACCTACAGAAATAAGAAGTTGTGGACAGGATTTGACTTCACTTTTTTTTTTTTTTAATTGAAGAATTTAAGAGGAAAAACCCACAACCAAAAAACCTCAAACACATTCAAGGGTGGAATTTTTGCTACACATACAGATTGGGAATTACTTGTGAATTCTCTGGGAGTTCTATATTCAGGACTTTCTGTACTTAGGAAGGATGTGTGATTTTCAGCATTTATGTTTTAGTGTGCTGAATGCCTGCTCTAAGTGCACAGTGAAGTCCAGATTTCAGCCTGCAGCTAAGACAGGTGCCTTCTATAGCAAATGCACAAATAATTCCCTGTGTTCCTGCAAAAGAGGAATAAACCTAAAATTTTAAAAAGGTAGTCAGTTCCTTTTTCTCTCCTTGTCAGTATTAAGACCAGAGCAGTTTTGATAAAGAAATATAAAAATTGGTGCTGGGAATTGCTTTTGGAAGTTGCACAGCTTTTGGAGCTCCCATTCCTCTTGTGTGTCCTCTTCCAACCAGGTGTGGGAAGGCCAGTTAGCAATCCTGCAGGGATGTGCTCCTTCCCAAGTGCCTGTGGGCCTGAGGTAGACTGATAATGTGTTTTGCCATAGATTTTACAAATGCACATTAAAGCAGCATATCCTGCTTGAAACCCATTATTTAGAAAGCTAAGTGTGACAGAGACAGGAGAACATGGTAATCACTGCAGAACAGGCCAGGCTGAGGTAAAGAATAAGAGGTGGGATTGCTCTTTTCTGTTGGTCATGAGCTGGAGATCGATTAGTGTTGGACTTGAAATATGTAATTAATGATAAAAAGAGCCACTGGCAATTTGGAGTGTATTGAACATGAGCTGTGTGGTGAAATAGGGAGATAAGATCAACCACTTTAAATGGGAGAACCTATCATATCTGTAATATTAAAAATCTGTCTTAATATTAGAAAACTGAAATGTTATTAAAAATCTGAACAAGCTAATTATGGCTAAAAAGCCATTTTAATAAATGGCTGCAATAAAATTTGGACATTGAAAGTTTATAGAAGCAATAAGGAGTAATTAAGGATGCTATTTTCATATATAAAATTTAAGTTGAGGAAAGAAAAATCCTCATACAGCTCTCAAGGGAAAGTGTAGAAAGAAAAATCTGCTTTTATATTCTTATTGTCTCTTACTGAATTTAGTTGAATAACTAAGAAACTAGACTATCCTCTTCTCATATATAGTATAATTTGAGATTTTCCCATTTTCCCTTACTAAAATTGGAGAAGATAGTCCTTTGCATGTTTATCTAATTTTATACTTCAGTTGAGAGGAGATTAGAGACTTAAGTTCTTTTTTTTTGTCTATTCTGTTATTTTTTTGTCTATTCTGTGTTTTCTGGGATGTTTCTGGTTTAGCGCTTCTGAGATTACAGTTGAAATAAAAGCTATACTTTAATGCCTAATCAATCAGCTTCCTCATTTTTAGCTGGTGAAATATTTTTGGCACCCCTTTCTCCATCTGACCTTGCTGGGCTACTACTTCTGGGAGAATGGCAGCTCTCTGGAGGAGGAAGGCTCTGCTTTCAGCTGGCTCTGGATGACCCTTTTGTGCTGGAACCTCCTCATGGAACAGTCAGAGAAAATGTAGGCAAAATCCATATCCATCTGCAGGCCTTTGGATAAGCTCAAACAGTAGCCAAGAAGCTCCTGGGAAATGGGAGAAAGCACTTTACGAGAAGTTACAAAGTCTCACCAATTTCTCCAGAAGCTCAGCAGGGGCTTAATGGATTATCTGAATATTGCGTTGTCACCCGGAATAGCAGTTTTCCAAAAAAGATTTACATTTACCTGTGCTCTTGAGCCATCCACCCTCTCCTCTTCCAGACAGGTAATGGTACATCCACTGAGTTGGACTAAGTACATAGACTGGATAAGATTAGGTAAATAGAATGGGGCCTTTCAGTTTGCCACCAACTTGTTTTATAACTGGGGATAATCCTGATTATCAAGATGTGCCCCTTTCTGTTAAAATTTTGGTGATGTTTCTTTAGCACATGCAGGTTTGAAGGTTGAGGCTAAATCCTTTGGGACAGGGAGACATGCAGAGCTCAATTTTAAACTGTGTTTATTGATAAGTAATCCTTGTTCATTGATACCTGTATTTGTTGATGAGTAATATTTGATTAGCACCAGCACCACTGACTCCTAATGAACATCATTGCCTTTCTCTAGGCGTGCAGGGGGATTTGTGTTGAATTCTAGCTGTTCTAGACTCTAGACTCTAGACTCTAGACTCTCCACTAAAGTCACCCTTTTTGAAACCCAAAATAGAGTTACTATCTTGTGTGTCACTGAACAAATAATTCTGGAAATGTTTTCTTTTGCTCTAAGTTTTACACTCACTGCATTTTCCTTGAGAAGTATTTCTGGGAAATATTTAATTGGTTTTTCCTCAAATCAGAAAGTGTTTGTTCTTGTTACATCTGTCTGTTCAGGTAGATGGGTATTACCTTGACCACTGGATTGAATTCTTCAAGAAATAATGGCAGGGCTCTGAGAGCACTCCTTTTGAACGCTGCAATTAGGTGCTCTTCAGCACTTCTCTTAGCAGGACTGATCAATACAGTACTTCATAATTTCTCAGGTTCAAGTCAGATTTACAGTGGATATCAGTATTAATGTCTTCAAGTTATTCTCTGGAAGTCATCATGCTGTTAGTTCATTCAGCAGACAAAATCAACTTGACCTCGACCAGGAAGCTGCCTCTCATCCTAAACCCTTTCCATAGTTTACTAAACCCTCTGCATTCATTGATGTTGCCTGTTCGTACTATTGCTTTTCATATTACCAGAGAAATCATTAACAGCTTCCTCTTCTCTGAGATTATGGTATGGTTTCTTAGAAGCCTCATATCAGTCTAAGTTTTTTTGCTTGTATCACCTCCTTTCCCTAATTCTTGAGCCTTTCCTTCCCCCATTAAAAAATAAATAAGTGAAAAGACCAGCAACTCAGAAGGGCAAAATGCTGAGCATTAAATCCTGTGCTACTAAAGCTTTGGGATTAAGAGTTTTTTAACTGCTGAATTGTGGGAGATTTTTAAAACAAGCCTTTGTATGTGTATTAGTTTGGAAACAGAGAAATCAATCCTTTAAAACAGTTCTGCAGTACACATTTAATTTTGTTTATTCCAAATGCTTTTAAGGTAGAAAAGAAGCTTAAAGATTCTTGGCAAATACATGCTACTTGGATAGAAACCCAGGAATTTTAACAGCTGTTTTCTGGAGAATGTCTTGGCTTTTCTTGTTCTTGGTGATTTATATGTATATGGACAGTTTGATGTCACCTTTGTTGATTTGTGGTTTTCAGTTTAATTCTCTAAGGCAGTGTGGCTTTGCAAGTGTTTGAGTCACTCCTGTCACTGCCAGGACAGTGGGACAGAGGAGGGGACGAGGGAAAGAAGCTTGGGATGTTTCAGTATTGATAATTTCGGGTCCTTTGAATAGGGTTCAGATTTTTTATGATTTGACATAACATGTTATTTAAATGCATTAGGAGGATTGATTTGCTGCATATCTCTTAGGAGTGCAGCCACTAATTTCAATTAAATTTGGAGTGGGGGAGAGGTGTTCAAAAGATGAATTCCTGCAGTTTTTGTGAAGGTAGATACCTGGCCAAATTACTCTCTAAACAATAACTCTCTTCTATTCCTTTTCTACACACTCTTCTAAATAAAAGCAAGAGCAAGATTTCAGTTGTTGTTAGATGTTAAGAGAGTCCACACAGTTACAGAACAGTAATCCATGCAGAACCAAGCTTCATTGTTTCCACAGCTTGTGGAACTCCTGGAAAAGACAAACAGAATGGAAGAGTAAGTGTGCAGCAGTCTCAGCCAAACCCTACAAAGAGAGCTTTTATCAATGTTTCAGCATGGCAGAAAAGACTTCTGATTGTGGTTCCTGAAAATAGGTTTTCTGGAAGAAAATCTTCATCACAGTTTAAACTGGAACAATTACATTCCCAGGAAAGGCAGCAGGAGGGACAGAAAAATGTGTTGTACCTTCTCAGAAATCTCCACAAAGCAGCTGATCAGATTTAGGATCTCATGTGATGGCTCATGATATGTTCGTGCTAATTTATTATTTTTAAAGTGGGATTGTGCCTGACTCTTCCAAAGCCACATAATCCATTTACTGTATTGACAGAGAGAATTCTCTGTACCAATCACTGTTCTTGTTCTCTGGGTCAGGAGGTGGTCCCACTGCTGCTTTTTTTATGCTCCTTGGTGCTCTGGTGAGGGCAGAGGGCTTGGTGCCCTCAGCCTCTTACCCTTGGGCAGCAGAATGGGAATGCACATTGATCATAAGAGGGAATGTGGTTTTATTGTATTTTATGCATATTTTATAAATTGTTACAGATTAGTATTTTACTCCTAATTTAAGAAGTTTTTCTGTATTAACTGCTTTCTGAATTTTGTCAGCTAGTTGGGAGCAATGATTTATTTACTGGGGAAAAATTCAGCTCATTTGAGGTTTCAGGTTAAATTGGCACCTTCAAATCTGACTCTTCAATGCAAACTGAGCTTTATGCAGTGTTGATGGCAAATGGGAGATTATTTCTGGTTAGCTAATAAATATAACCATCAACAGTTTCAAAAGAGAAAGGAAATCCAACCTTTAAATAAAAGGAAAGCCTGGTGAGTCCTACAGCCTTATTAGATGTGTCTTTTAAGAATTAAAATGTGGGAATTATCTTAATGATGACCAGATTATTGGAAAAAGGCCATGTAGAATTCATTTAAAACGTCAGTTTTCCACATTAGTGCTAATGTATTAATTTAGTAAGAAATTGTTATGTTTATGTGATCCTGATAGCAAAGCTGGCATTAATGTGGCCTCTTGACGTCCATCTGAAGAAAAAGTGGAAGTCTAGAGACCACATGAATTTTCAAAGATAACACAGATAAGACAGTTTCAGTGTTTAATTACACTGGCAAAATATGCAGAAAGGGACGGTGGGATTTTGTAGAACATCTTGTTTATGTGAAGGCCACAGCTCTATCGCTCCTATCGCAGCAGTGTACAGGATAAAATGTAAAAGGTACATTTTTGGGATCAAACGAATCCCAGAAATGAGGGATCTAAAGATCTGGTAGTCAGCAAATTATTTGGGGGGGTGTGTTCTGGGAGGTAGGTAAGAATACAGTTAAACAATGAACTCAGAACTCACTGTAGGCTGCTGCAGGAAGGCACATTCATCTTCCCTCCATCCTTCTGCCCTCGTTTGCCACACTTTGCACTCTTGCCAACATAATCTGCAGCACTTAACATTTCAGAGGACTGTATTCTAAAATTGTGAATTTTATTTTTCAGCTGGAAATGTTTCTTAGAAGAGGAGGCTCAGCAAAAGATAAGAAGTATCTGAGCCCCAAGTAGAGAAGTAGTTATTTAAAGGGCATTTGCTTGTATACCTGACCTTGGTGACAGGAATGTAAAGGGGGGCAGTAACTCCAGAACAAGGGAGGCTTGGGACAGGACAGGGTAGAACCTTCATTTGAGTCAGTGAAGGAAAAGAGGCAGAGTGAGAAGGTGGTCCCTGAAAGGGAGGTGTCCCAGCTCTGGCTGAATCTGCAGTCCTTGAGCCACAGTCATGGAAAGAGGAGGAGAGGAAATGCTTGATCACTCTGCATGATCAGGGTTCTCACACTGCGTCTGTGGGAGAAGCCAGCCTCCTGAAAATGCAAAGGAGAAGCTGGAAAGCAGGTTCCAGCATGGCCTGGATGTGGGGATGGAGAGGTAGGGATGGCTGTGGCATTCCAACTGCTGAGGAGCCACTGCACTGTGAACTTAATCTGGTGTCTCAAGATACCAGGGTGGATGTCAAGAGAGGCAGGGATTTTGTCCTGGGATTTTCCCTGAGTAAAGGGAAAGGTCCACAGGGGAAAGGTAGATTTGGAAAGATGAGAGCAACTCGGAGTGCTGAATGTAGGTGGTAGTGAAAGCTGACCTGCGTTGTTAGAGGGCTTTGTCAGGGTGGGATATAACTACATTTTTGAATGAGAAAGGACCCCATATACATATAATATTAGGGAATGAAAAGTATCACCTAAAAAGATAATACTGATACAAAATCTAATGTGTGTAAATACAAGCAGTTGGGAAGACATGGATTTTGGGAATGTTCTGGGAAGTATGGCTACACACATGCATTTGTCTTGTGACTAGGCTCTTAGTTTCCATAGAAGTCCAGGTCTTTCTTCTGCCCTACATGATGTTTCTATTACTGTAGATGTGTTTTAAAAAATCAGCCAGAAAATGGCACTTTTTAATAGCTTTGAGGATTAGGGTATCTTGCCATTCTCAATTATTTAAAGGTTTGATTCATGAAACTGTGATCAGCCAAATTCTGGATTTTAAAAAAAAAAGTTTAAGATTCCTGTTTTAAAACCTGGAGAGCTATGTCTGTTGGTGTCTCACTGGAAAATTTAAGAGAAACTTCATTGTTGTATTTAAACAATAGTTTTTAACTAGGCCTCTGCCTCATGATTGCTGCCAGCTCTCCACAGGTAGGAGGAAAAAAGTTCTTCCATCTTGATGTGAGGAAGGAGATTTTAAGGCAGTGATTTTCTTGCTGTTTAGAGACTTTTCAGATTGTTACATTAACCATAACTAGAATTGAAACACTGGTTGGTTGTGCCTCTGTCTGCTTTGCTCCTGTGAACTGTCAGCCAGATGCAGTGAGATAGAATTGCCCCTGTACCCCTGACTCTGGGCCTCACTGCCTTGGGGAGATGTGTATCTCACAGCTCTCTTACAATATATTTTATATATGTATGAGAATCAGACTTTCAAAGGTGGTCTTTGTTATGCAAGCTAAAAGGATTAGTTGTGATTCAGTTTTTAGACAGTCCTCCCATGAAGTCCAGGACAAGTGGAAAGTCCCTGTAGGAATTGCCGCACACACACAACCAGGCCAAGATGGAGCTCACTTAGACTGAGCTGCTCGCTGAGGCCCTGTGGAAGTTTGGGCAGGATTTCTGTCCCATCCAGGCATCACAGCCACTTGTTTGTTCCCCACCAGAGGGTCCAGAGAGAGAAATGGAACGGTAAAAGCTGGACAACTCGTGGGTTGAGAGAAGGCCAGTTTAACAGGGAAAGCAAAAGCTGCACACACAAGCAGAGGAAAGCAAGGAATTCATTCAGCCTTCCCACAGGCAGGCCAGTGTTCCACACTCCGGAGAAGCAGGGCCCCAACACAGGTAACAGTGACTTAGGAAGAAAAATCATTCCAAATGTGCTCCCTTCCCTCCCCCTTCCCTCCACTTTATATACTATCATGAGGTGTGGAATATCCCTTGGGTCCGTTTGGATCTCCTGTGTCCCCTCCCAACCTCCCAGGCACCCTCAGCCCCTCCTCGGCGTTGTCGTAGGAGGGGCCGGAAAGGCCTTGGCTCTGTGTGAGCTCAGCAAGAACAGAAAGATCCCATCATTATCAACCAGTGTTCAGCACAAACCCAAACACAGCCCTGTAACAGCCCCTTGAAGGAAATTAACTCTACCCCAGCTGAAACCAGCACGATCTCTTACTCTGTCTTCTGATACCCAGAGGGATTTCAGCTGGCATCAATACCAGTATATTGTCAAAGGCTGGGTGCTGTGAGAGCTTGATGTTCATCTCAAACAAGAAAATATAACAGGAAAAATGATTTTTATCTTTGTTATGGGAGAGAACGGTTTGGATTGGATTTAGAGGATGCGAGAAAGGAAATTGAAACACTTTTCAAGGTGACATTGGAGGTCGGAAGCTCTACATGCTTTCTCACCATGTCGTTGATGCAGACAGCCCTTGGTGATCCAGAGTCTCTGCAAAACTCACACATCAGCTTGTACATCATCTCTGTACATGTTCTGTACAGTGAATATTCTGCAATTAGCAGTGTGCTGACCTTCCACTGATCAGAGTGACAGTCCATGGACAGCACATGTGCCATAGCTGAGACAGGCACAGAACTGGAACTTAGGACATGCACTTGACTGAAAGTCACCTGCTGGTGTAAGGCAGGGCTGTGAGGGGAAATGAGCTGCTGTGGGTAGTACTGGAGTATTCTTGAGTTCCTAATTGTGCTAGTTGAATTTTGAAGTTTTGTCTCTGTGAATAACTAATCAGCATTATAAATGTTTAGTGCTTTCCTATGCTTTATATCTAACACTTAACACCAAAAACTGGTGGACACCTGCATCCAGAGAAAGGGACAATGTCACAGGCTTAGTCTGATGGCTAATTGGAAATATAACCTGGCCACAGGATTTCATGAAGTCTCCTGAGGCTGAAAGGGGATGCTTGATCTTTTGTTTATCAATGTGCTTTCAAATCCCTTACTTCTTATTAGAGATTTCACTCAAAACACATAACAGAAACTTAAATTAAATGATGTTTTCTGTATGTTACTGTAGATGATGTTGCAACTAAGTTGGACTTGCTTAAATTAGACTTATAATGATGTTTATGAGTGGTTTCTCCATTTAAGACTGGAATGAAGTTTTTTCATACTTCATGAATTGCATGCACGTAAACAGGAATATGAGAGTTACATCTTGGTGCTAAATATGTGTCATTTGTTCATTTTTTCCATTGGTAGTACGTCTAAGCCCACAATGGGTTTCTCAGTACTTCCTTTTGTGGGCATTAAGCCTCTGTGTTTATTTGTTAATTTTTTTTGGAGTATGTGGTATGTTCCTGTGAGCCATGGTTATTAATTGACAGATGAGTTACACTATGATGGCACTTAAAATGCACAACGTGTATTTCTGAAAGCAGTCGTTGCTATAGCAACTTTCTAGTAGGTCACTGGCAGTGTTGTGTGAGTGTGTGTGTATGATTTGGCTGTTAATGCAGACTAATACTGGTAGAAAAATGAGAAATGGGAGAGTCAGAAAGAAGGGGTAGCCCTTCCCCCCTCCCTGTCCTCTCCCCTCAGAACAGTGTAAGAGAATTTTGTGGAGAAAATGCTTACTTAGGATATCTCATTTATTGGCAAGAAACTGGCTATCATCTGCTATAATTAGATGCTTCCTTTCTATTTATGTAAAGATTATTAGAAAGCCTCCAAATGGCCTTACTCTGAGTCTCCTTTTTCTTTGACATCTTTAGGGTTTGGTTAGGAAAGGTATCCATACTCAGTTGATCCAAAAGTAACGTGTTGTATTTATTGAGCATTAATACATTAGTATTTGTTGTACACACTGGAATATTGAGAAATGGGGGGTGGGGGGTGGGGTTTCCCTCTTTTTGTAAGATCTTTCAGCAAGGTACAAAGCATTTCTATAGCAATTTAGGCCAGTGCAGATCTCCTGGTCCTGTTCTCTCCTGAGTGTTCCCATCTCTTCCCTAGCCCTGGTCCTGTGCTCACCCAGAGAAGGGATGAGCCAGTTCAAGGAGCTGATCCAAATACAAACAACTGGAAAACAGTTTTTAAAATTCCTAGATGGATTGTACAAATGTGCAGAAAGCCAAGTGCCAGTACAGCCATAGGAGGGAGGAGTTGCTGTTCCTGATGTTCAGGGCAATGGACATGGGTAGTAAGGACTGGCATTCCCAGATGTTCATTCAGAAGATGCTATTTCCCACTGACTCTACTTTTGGGTTTGCTCTGAAACTTAGCTAACAGTGGTGTGCAGACGACTCTGTCCCAAATTCTTTGCATTTGTGTTTTTCTCTGAAATAGTTCTCTAATAATGTCTCCTGGGCTTTTCTTTATGTTTTAATTTTGAGTGCTCTGATTAGAGGGCATTCATATATCTCTTTTAAAGATCGACCTATAGCTAGGACATTATTTTAAGTCTTGAATTAGCACTGCCTTAAGATAATAGAAAATTAATGACTTTTGAGAGCACATTCTAGATGGTGAGAAATGAAAATTATGAAATGTGTAGGAAGTGTACTATGGCTGTAATCTAATAGATTTTTCTCAAGTTCTAGTGTGGAGTGTTTAATGTGGAATTTGTTTTGTCTTGCTTCTTTTATTCTGCAAAAGCCATGAAGAAACTATGCTGCATTTTCAGTTTAATCAATATGGTAGAATTGCTTTGCTGCCTGGATGGGAACAGGGAGGACAGAAGGATTGGATCTGCTTGCTCCCTTCTCTTCCAGTGTTCCCTGTGTCTCCGTTCACTGATTTACTGGGAGTATCCGAGCTGCTGTAAAAAAAAAGGAGTAGGAACATGTGGTCAAGAGCAAGAGGAAAAAGCAGGGATTGCATTTTAAACAACAGCAACCAATCAGATTAGTTCAACCATTTTATGAGACCTCATTCCAAAACCCTATTGAAAAAGAAAATATCTGTTCCATGTTGGTTGGCTGGGTTGTTATTATTATTATTATTATTATTATGATACTCTGATATGTAGTCATGTTCTCTGTGTTTTGAGAACTTGATTTGTCGAAGTGCTAATGTTGGTATAACCCCTGGAAAAAAAACTTCCTCAGTACTTTTAAAGTATTCAAATGATTGCTGAATACTTTATTAAATATACTTGAGTATACTTTGTGCTCTGAAAAAGCTTGCTCTAACTTTGCCTCAAGGGTGAAGGCAATGTTTATAGATTAATGTTTACATTTATTTGAATAATTTGTAAGGAAATGGAGGTAGGACCAGGTACAACAAAAATGCAAACTTGTATCTTCCTTGTATTTTCTGTAAGGATTGTTCCTGGAGGAAATGTACCCTTGCTTAACTCCTGGGGTTACAATTTTTAGCTAGAATTTGCTCTTGAGAATCTCATGGGAGTTGAGAATCTGTTTAAGGAAATGCTTCAAAATATTCTCACTCTTGCTCTTACAGCCTGACAGTTTCAAATATCAGTTACTGGAGGCATTTTCATTTTATGTAACTGTGTAAGATACTGAAAATCCTCTGCCTGTCTTTCTGAAGCGCAGAAGAAAGTATTTGCAAATTCTTCAACACTTAAAGCTGTGTGGTCTGTTCTCTTCTCTGCAAAAACAAAAGCCAAAGAGTCTTACAGGGGGAAATACCCTCTTGTGTGGATCAGCTGTTGGAATTTCCCCCCTCACTGGAGAGCCTCAGCTTCTCTTTTCCAGAGCTTCTGTTAAGTTTCACTCAGTGTTACCAGTAGTTCTGAGAGAACTGTGCTTTTTCTATTTTCACCATCTTATTTTTGATAGTAGAAGACTATTCTCTTCTAGGCACAAGGTTTTCTTTTCTCACCTGTTAATTTTTTTTTTTCTTAGTCTGTCATTCCCAGGGAAGGTATTTGTACAGCTGTGTGTGTGTGTGTAAGCAGAAGACTGGTACTGTTGGAGACCATCACCGTGTAGCTTAGTAGAGACTTCTGTGAGTAGCAGTTCTTAAGTTCCACGTGTTGAAGACTCTGTTCTGAACACTGACCTTAACTTCACCACTCTGTCCTGAACTGAGCTTTGAGCTTGCACAGACACAAACCAGGCAAATGTCTCTAACTCCCCAGCACATTTCTAAACAAGTTTTGGTTGTAGCAGGATAGCCTCAGGATCCCATGTTTTTCCCGTTCTTGGGTCCACCAGAGATGTTAGTTTGTGGCTCTTGATTTCATCTGTTAGCCTGCTACCTGTGAGGTAGCTCACTGCAGCTACTCTGCATTTCTTCTGCTGATTAATCCTTGGATTCTGTCTTCAATTCACGCTGAAGCTTAACTATTTTTGGGGCTCAGGTGGGGAAGAGGTTTCGGACCATATTTATTTCCTATGGGAGGGTAATGGGTTTAGGTTGCTGGCAAAGCCCGTGTTCCAGTTTTCCAGTACCACAGGGTTTCCTCTCTCTTTGGGTAGCTTTAGAAAAGTAAAGCCCTCTGGCATACTGGAATTGTTGATAGCTTCATTACCAATATTATGGAACAACCTTCATCTGATGGCAGCATTTCCAAGGGAGGCAAGATCTTTCTTCTGTCTCTTTTTACATGGTCCATTTTGGCTAAGCTTTAGCTAAGCTATTTCATTAGGCTGAAAACTGCTGCATTAGTTGAGTGAATTGTTTTAGTAAATATTTCCCAGATCAAAAAATTCTTCTGTGTTTAGGGGGGAGGACTGCTATCAGTGTTACTGAGAGAGAGTATTTTTGGCTAGGCTTTGAAGTTGGGAGCACAAAAATGAATGATGCTTGTTCAAACACTGTCACACTAATTCCAGTTTTTGTCATCTGCTTGTCAAATAACTCTTCAGAAGTAAAAAGAGGTGTTCCTGTATTTCTGTAAGCAATGCAAGATACAGTTATAAAAGAAATCATCAATGTTTGCAATTTAGAGTATCCAAGTAAATTAATGATACCTTTGAAGCACTGTACCTTCAAAGTAAAGTATTTGTATTGAGTTGGGAGGGAAAACACTCAAAGGGCAGTGAGGAAGATGGTGGGAAATGAGCTGTTGTGTGGTCAGTGCAGTTAGCAAAGCACATTTTGGTGATTCAATTCTGTGGTAAATCCACAGTCCACCCAATCCAGTGAGTCCTTGTGCTCACTGCCTCTGTTACAGCATCACCTCAGCACCTTCCCTGGCCTCGGCAGGGCTTGTGGGCTCTGAGCTGTGTGTCTGATAGCAGGACAAAACTGTGTCTGATAAACAGAACAAAAGCAGCTCTGTAGATCCTGGTCCCTCCCCTTCACCTGTGCCAGAGCACTGGGCTCAGCCAGTGCCTCCTTTCAAAATCCTCTTCTGAGGTACCTGTGCTTCTGTCAGGCCTGTTGGTGTTTGGCAGCGTAGCCAGAAGTTGTCAGGAGATGGAGGGCGAACAGCCTGGTTGGATGTAATGTCCTTCAGAAAGGAAACTGAATTAGCTTCCTGTCCAGGTCATGCACTGGTTTCTGTGTTCTTTCCTCTCGTATTTCTGATAATGCTTGTTTGGTTTGTCAGTTTGTCCAGTTTGGAACCGGCCTCTCAACTGGTTCCACACAGTGTGATCATCATATTCCATCTGTACACTCATCATTCTTGTACTTGGAACAATGAAAAAGCAATGGAAGAGGTATTGAGGGTTTTTTTTAATATTTTTCCCCTAGAAAGTTTCCCTTTTAATGGGTTTATTGTGCTACCCAAGAGATTTTTGAATACCAAAGAGCAAGTAGTTTTCCCCCCCAGCTAGTCTTCCTAGGGTTTTTGACTAACCAAAATTAATTTCTAAATGATAAAAGCTTTTTTTCAAGATTATTTACTGAGCTAAAATAAATCTTTTTTGCCAGGTACTAATTTGTCTTTTCCCTACTGATACTTGCTTTCTGGCCTATTGTAGAGCTGTTGCCAGTTGTACATAGTACTTGATAATAACTTAGTTCCTATTTCTTATTATTTCATTGATTTCTTGTGATTTCTCTGTTAGAGAGGTCATTAGGAAACATTGGTAGGTAGCCATCCCTATTTTAGCTTACATTTTATTTTTTGAGTCCTTGGATTCTTTTTTTTCCCCTCATGTCTCCATCTCAATCCGGAAAGGCTTGTTAGTGCAGCTAATGTATTTTTTGGTCAGTTGACATTTCTGTGAGAAAGTAGGCAAGCTCTTCAATCACTGCTTTAGACTGAAATAAAACCACAATCCTCAAGCTCAGTACAGGCAGAAAGCAATTCACTGCTGTGAGCTCTGCTGAGATGTGGGGAGGTATTGCCTGTGGGGCAGAGAGATAAGATATAGGGATGGAGGAAACTAAAGTAGGACCTTTCCCTTATGAATCAATTATTTAAAATGAATGTGAATATTTTCCAGCTGTGCCCCTTCCTAAGTGTTTCGAATCAGGAGTGGGATTGTTTTGTTCTGGGCAGTGTTCTTCTGGCAAATCATCATTTCCTTGTTTGCTGCTTGTCCTGTTGCTGTTCACCTGTGTAGTGTTGGGGAAGCCATTGGGCTTTGGGGAATTGTGTTAGCCTGTGGATTGAGGTTTGAATTTTGGTTGCAGTATAAGGTCACCTGGGAAATATGCTTGCATGGCTTGTTGTTTGTACCTCCAGGATGGCTGGTTGTGTCCATTTAAAAATTGTGCTTTTCCTCACCACTTTGTTGTGGTGGTCAGGTTGTTTCAAGACAGGTAAGAAGAAATGTTTTAATGTATGCCTGTGCAGTGAAGGATTTGACTGTACTGCTGCTGCAGGTCAAAAGCTGTGCCATGTGCACTAATGGAGGACTTATTGTTGGTGAGGATTGTTCAGCAATGTTGGTAGGTTTTTGTGTGAGGGAGTCTTTGGGAAGGTTCTCTTGGCTCCCTGCAGGCACCTGGGATGCTGCCTCCTCCACTTTATGGCTTGAGTTTCATGTTGTGGGCTTCATGACAGGAGATGTTGGCCTAATGGACAGGAAACCAGTCTCAGTGTGGGCTTTGGGAATGGTCTAGAGGTGTTTGTGTGGTGTCACACCTTGGATGGCTTTGAAAGTGTGTGAGTTTTTGGAGGAAAAATGCATGTCATCTGTATGTTTCAGAAAAAGAACAGGCTTGGTTGTACCTTTTTTATGTTTGTTGAAGTAAGCCCATGAGGATTTCAGCCTGTTTATGGCTTTTGGCCACTGCCTTTAGACTGAGGCAGTGTCAGGTTAGGATGGATTGAGACTGTTCAGCAGCATGTGGACTTTGGAGTTATCGTTCTTTTAAGTTCATAAGGTAATCTGTGGTCAATGGGAAACTGGTGATCTGACTTCGTGAGTTTGGTGTAGCATTGATAGTCTGATGGATGATTTCATGAATTGTGTAGTTCATAGATGCAGTGTAGTTTGTCTTGTAACCAGCTCACTGAGTGGTGAAGAGGGGAATACTCTAATGTGTTCTGATGGGGTTTTTTTTCCATCTGGTCTCCTTGGATTCAGGACCTGCATAGCCTCTTGGTCTTGGGGAACACATAAGAAGATTCCTGGTGGAGGAGAATGCTGTTGATTAATTTACTGGGAGGAGAATCTGAAGCAAATTTTAATGAATAAGACCCAAGTTAGAGTTGCCTGCTTCTTTTGCCATTGACAAAGTTTGGGACTACTCATGGCTTTTTCTTTGGTGTCTGGGACATGGTGGGATTTAGGGCAAATTTTAATGAATAAGACCCAAGTTAGAGTTGCCTGCTTCTTTTGCCATTGACAAAGTTTGGGACTACTCATGGCTTTTTCTTTGGTGTCTGGGACATGGTGGGATTTAGGGCTTGGGTGTTCTTTTCCCTGAAAGGCTGCAAGTTGTGGATTGGTTCAGAAGAGGGATTGTTGTGGTACAAGATTTAGGTGGAGGGTGTCTGATTTGATATTGGATTGAATTTTGTCAAGAAGTTGTTGGGGTTGAGAAGTAGAGGTTGATTCTGTAGTTTTTGTATCTATATGTATCATGATCTTTTTTTTGATAACCTAATATTTTATTACCTTTGTTCCTTTTTTGGTCCTTTTTCAGTTTTCACAAACTTTTTTAGGAGGAGCTTTTCAGGTGTTTATAATTTAGGTTCTCTGGCTAGTGAAAATTACTCCCTCTCTGTGGTACATTCATATATTCTGTCAGTAGTCCCAAAGAATGTCAAGAATCAAAAGTAAAAAAATCTGTGCTACCATGACATCTTTTGAGAAGCCTCTATTATGCTAAAGCAAATGCAATTTAAAACAAAACAAAACGTTTACAGAGTTACTTGAGCTAAAAACTACTAACCATGGAAGAAAATCAGCTTTCTTATATTTCCTGTTGAAATTTATTCCTGCTTAAATGAAAAGCATCAATGCAATCTCTGTCCACTTAATGCTGGTAAAAATGGTTACTAATAGCAAGTATATTTAGGCTGCCTCTGCAGGGAGGTAGCATTATGTTCCTTATAAGATGCTTATTGGATATTTACTAATCCCTTTTTAAAATGCAACATCACATCTGAGCAGCTTGAAACATGAAGTATTTAATAATTTTAAAATATCCACATACCCTCATGTACATAAGAGATGATAATTGAGTGAATAAGGAGCTGTGGTGGAACAGACACCAATTAGCTGTATCAGGTTGAGGGTTAAGCTGAGCCCCCAACCTGTTGTTAGACAGGCAGTAGTACAGGAATCCATGGGGTTTTGTCATTGGAGAATTGCTGAATTCCCTGGGCTCGGAAAAACTGGTACACCAGGATCTTCCAGTTCCTGAACTGATGGCATTGAAAGACTCTTAGCCTAAAACTTTGTAAGGCTTTTCTCTGGAGTGGATGTGAATATTGAGGAGAGGCTTTCAGTGCTTCAGTAACTTGAGATAATGTCCAGAAATCTTTGCTGATTGAGGGTCTTGGTTGTTGCAAGGCTGTGGCTCTTGACAGGTCTGGCAATGAAAAAACTGATGGAGCTGTTCCTCCAAAGCTCAGAGTCTGAGATGTTGGCTTCCTGAAGGATCAGCTTTCAGCTGTGAGAATGCTTTAACAAAGTCCTCAACAACACCTTCTTCCTTTCAAGAACCATTATGCATTTGTGTTCTTTTGAGGAGAGTATTAAAGGTGCCTATCAGATAATTGGTGGAATATTACATGTTAGAGTGGTCCTACATTTTCTTGTAGTTGGTACATACAAGTCTTTATATTAACCATTAAATATCCTTTCTCTTACCAGCTTAGTTAGTATTTTAGTGACCTTATTTTTATCTAGCCTTTGTGCATCTGCCCTATAAGTTCAAATGAGTTCCAGAATCAGTCATTTCCCAGAGTTTTTAATTTATATGTGAGTTCAAAATGCTGGTATTCTTTTATAATCTGGAAAAAATGTTCTGCAGTTCCTTTTGGCTTTTCTACTCAGAGTCCTTCATATGAGGAGAAAAGAGAACAAAAACATGACCCATTCTGAGAGTTTTTTCCATTATTCCAGCATTCTACATGTCAGGCTTTGCTTCCTTTTTGTGAAAATTGGTTTTATTGCTGGCAATTTTCCAAATGTATTGAATAATAGAATGCCAGATGTCCACTGCTGATAAAAATTACAGATGAGTAAACACTTTTTCTGAGGTAGCACAAAAATGTGTTAGCAGTGCTTCTGGTGTGCCTGCAGACAGTGTGAGCTCCTGGCCTGCTGTGCTTTGTGCTGATCAGAGATGAATATCTAAAGCCTCTGTAGCCCTCTACATCTGTGACTCTTCCAGGGATTCCTGCCTTCCTCTAGATGTGGGTTGTTTTCTAGGAATGAGCACTCACTGCAGTGCTTGAATGTGAATTTAATCACTGGATCTAGTTTTAGTTATTGTCACACATGGGTTTGATTGAAGGTAAAAGTCCCAGAAACTTTAGAAGAGATGAGGGTAAGAAAGGGTATGGAGAGTTGGCCTAGCCCCCAGACTTTCCCTCCAGCAGGCACAGTTCTGCTTGTGCCCTGTTTTCAGACCCAAAGCAGGCTGTGTCCCAAAAGCCTTGTCTGGCTTTTCCCAGCTGTTTCAAGCTCCTCAGAATAAGCTTTCACCACAGACTTTGCCTGTTGCACCTGACAAGTGTGACTCATCTACTTGGAAAAAACAAAAATATTCAGTGATGGGTAATTCACACTTGATTGAGCAAACTATTGGAGAGCTTCACTAGTCCTTACCTTATCTGTTTGTGTCTTACCTGAGTTTACCTTGCTGCAGTAATGCCCATTGCTTATGTTCCCACTGGGAAAGACTCTTTATTCTCCCTCTCAGTTGCCTTTGCAACAGTTTTTACACATGGGAAAAAAATTCATCCTCTTTCAGTCTGGTCTATGTCCAGCTCCATGCTCCTGTTGCTTTCCTGTGCACAGGTGTGTTAGAACCTCCTGGAACGCTGGCTTGGCCCACTAAAATCAACTGTGCAAAACTTCTAGAAGCTTTAAGTAATTTTAGTGAGCTGAGTAAGCATCAGCTGAGCAGGATGGTCCTTTTTGGGGGAAGTGTTAAATTACTTTGGTAACGTAAATTGTCTGGATAACTCACACTTACACTGTCCCTTTCATTATTCAGTCTTTTGAAAGTTTTTATTTATTGCTTAGTCTTCTCTTTGGAGGATGACTCGACTCTGCAGTTCCTACAATAAGCAAAATATCTCTCAAAACTTGTTCCATGGCTTTTTTTTTCATGATTCTCAATGCTCTTGCATCATCTTAAAAAGACAACTGAGTTTATCTTCTCGAATCTCCTAAGTTTTGGAAATAAAAGTGCAGAGAAACAGAAGGCTTCAAGGGTCCATCTGTTCATTCTCACAGCTTGAGGACAGCAGACATAACTTTGTAGAGCCCTTTTTGTTTTGTGTATTTTAAGTTCAGAGCAGGTAGGCATGAGGCTGCTGTTATTGTAATGGACAGATGGGAAGGAGCAAGTCGTTAATTTGGACCTTTATCATCCAGATATTGGACTAACATTAGAACTCAGTGCCTTAACTCTTAGTCTTGTGCAATCAGCCCATAATTATTTGCTCTATGAGTGACAGAGTGCCCGTAGCCCCCAGTGATCTCAGTCACAGTTATCAATGCTCAGTGCTGCAGAAAATCAGGTCAAGTATCTCACAGAGTGTCCACAGAGGAAGGAGCAGTTATGTCTGAAGTGTATGTAAGAATAACAAAGGGAAAGCAAGCTTGTTTTCATATGCTCGGTCCATCAACTTTATGCTTATTTAAAAATGCTGTAATTATAAATTGAAATTATAACATTTCTATTCTCGAACAAACCAGATCTACAGGCAATTGTTTTCATAAAGCATTGATTAGTATTTTTAGTATTAGCCATCTTAGGCATTAGAAGAAAGCAATATAAGGTTATATATTTAAAGGCTGTTGGACTAAACACTGGAGATCAAATAATTGCCTGAGTGATGTGTGACATTTAAATTAATTACGTGATAAAAGCCATGGTTAAAAGATTGTATCGGCTTTCCTGTGTGATCTTGTGTTGGTGCCTTGGCACAGACCTGCACAGTACAGGAATTAGCTGCTGCCTTCTGGAAATGGTAGCAGAAGATACAGAAAAAACTGATTGGTTTTGGCAGTTCACACATTTTTAGGGACAGAAAACTAAGTATAGAAATGTAGTAGTATGACTCGGATGTTTTTGTCACATACAGATTTTATTCCCAGCTCTGGAAAAAGTGATTTGTGTAGCCTTTCAGTGCGTGGTCTTGAATTTGGAATGTGGAAGAGCACAGAATAATATTGCATGCTATGATGTGACACTTCAGATGATTTTTCTGGCTGACTGGACTGGACCTGTCTGGGCTAAAAGCATTTGGTGAGAGGAAGCAGCAACAGCTGTTTTGCCTTTAGAGTCAGTTCTGCATGTTGGTGCAGCTGAGGAAACAACTGCAATCGAAGGCAATTTAAATGGACAGCTAGAGGTTGTCACTAGATAGTTCTTGATCCCTCAGATATGGGTAAAATGTGTGGTGAGACCTGTAAAGAATGGAAGAAAAGAAACTTCAGTCAGTGATAATAAACATCTGCTAAATACTCCAGTTTTGTGTGGAAGTCTCACTGTGCATGAGGCTGCTGTACATTTTATTGAACTTCGCAGATTCCTGTGTGTCCAGTGCTCCAGGCTGCCCAGGTCCCTCTGAAAGGCAGCACAAACATCCCAGCTCTCCCAGGGTTTTGGGTTTGACATGGACATGCTTTTGCAGGCTGTACTGGAATGGCCAACAAGAACAGCAGAGGCACACTGGAGAGGGATGTGGGGTTCTGCTAATAATATATCCAGGATGATTTTGATGGGTGTAGGAAGTGAAGCATTGCCATGCTGTTCTAGCCTAGTTGATGCTGGTATTTCCTCCGTCTGTCATGGTTTGACTGGATTAGGAATGCTGCAGACACATCGAAAGCTTCCTATGCACCATAAGTAGTGTGGAACTCACTAGTGCTCAGTGATAATTTTTCTATCACTTGGGCTTTCAGTTTTCAGTTTTGGTTTACTAGAATGTGATAGAGTGAAATATATCTTGTGCACAGAACTTGACTGAAATTATTTTAAAGATAAGAACTTTAAACGTAAGCACTGCAAAAAACGTGGGTAGCTTTGTGTTAGTAAAAACTACAGGAAATATGGAAAGCATGTATTGGATTTATCGTTGTAAAATCCTAGAGTCTTTTTAAAACTGAGCTCATTATGAGATTCCTATTGAATAAACACTATAATAAACCAAACAATCTCCTAGAGAATAAGTTTTTTACAAAGACAGTTTTATATAATGGTCATTATGTCTGCCCTGATTATTGTGCATGCTTGGAAAGCAGGCAGAAAAGGGAAACATTTACTTGTTTCCCATTGTATGTTTGAACGAAATGGTGTCTTCTACTGCCCACTTTATATTCCCGTATAATTAAGGTAATATAAGGTAATTTTAGCTGGACCAGCATAAATTTATATCATCTTAAAATGTAGAGGTGCAGGTTCAAAAAGCTGCAAAGGTACAAAGGTCATTACAATTGGGTTTGAATGAAAACATCAGACTTTTCTTTCTAAACTAAAACAGAAACAGTTGACTGCATGTTAAAGGACTGTATTTTGTTTAGTATAGTTTAAATAACCCCAAATGCCTAAGTGTGAAGTATTCCTCCCCCTGTTCTGTTCTAAAGGACAGGTAACAAAATGGTTAACATTAACAATGGTAACAAAACGTCTCAAGCTTTCAGGATTTTTTTACCAATGACTTTGTTCTTAGGCAGAAGGACAGAAAGAGAGGGAGAGTTTGATTTTCTTGATTATGAGAACATGATCTTTCAGAAACTATTTCATTTATTAAAACCAGAAAAATACAAAGTTTCATATTTGTATAGTCCATAAGGATCAATGAATTTTCCACAGTTGTCGAACAGTTCTTGTATTTTGTCACACACTGGCTGTATTAATACAAGAGGGTAGAGCTTTGTCGTCTTGTGATGGTCCAGTCTGAACTTTACCACAGGGGAGTGGTTTCTTTCAGCCTTGTTTTGCACTTTCCTGTTTAGCATAAGGACAAGGAGAAAAAAACACAGGCCCTTGCAGTTCCCTGGTGTGAGGTTTTCTGCCCTTAGCACTGTGGGTCCAGCTGCCTTGGTCCTCTCTTCTGCTTCTGGCTCCTTACACTCTTCACTGCATACTTGTAAGTCAGGACTTTGCTTTGCAAAAAAGCTATCTCTGAGCAAGTGTCCTTTTCCTTGTGTGTTGAGAGCACTTCCCTAGAGCAGCTGAATGCTGCTGATTACTACATCTGAGCATGCACAGCCGACAGTTCAGAAGGGTGATTAGGTTAAAAAGGAAAACTAAAAAAAGGAACCTCTAGCAGTTGTGCAGGATGCCTTAAATATCTCTGGAAGATACATCTCATGGAGCACACATACATTTCCTTGAACTTCTTTAGAAAGCTTTCTGAAAAGTAAGATTGCCATGAATTCTGCTAGAATTAGATAATCTGGAGGTCTAAGATGGATGGTTTCCTTTGAGGTCTAGTGAGCATAAGCTTATGTATGTGTGTGTGTGCTTGTGTGAGTACAAAAAAATACTTTTTTCTTCAGTCTTGTTCCAGTTGTAGTGAACTTCTCCATTTCAGAGATCTGAACATTACCTTTGTTTCATACAGGCAGTCAGCTCAGAACTTGATCTAATGCCGTATTTGTTTATGATAAATTCTTACTAGTGTCTGAAGTGGTTGCTTTATGTTGTCAACTGGACAAGTCATTGCCCTCTTAGCAATCACATCCTTTGAAACATGGTAGTAAGCAGTGTCTCTAATGAAGAAATACTTATAGAGATAGCACAAATAGCATGTATATCATTTTTGTCCAAGGTGAGCTCAGACTAATATAGTGAAACTGGAGAGCTTTTCCACCAGCCTGGTGTATTGGCCCCTTTAAACCATCAGTGCAAGAGTGATTTGAGCTCCAAAGAAACTTTTTGTTTGTTAACATGTGTTTTGCAACAAAATGGCTTGCTAATTGTATGGTATTAAAAAGAAGTAAATTAATTAAATGTAAAAAATGATAAGGCACTGTAAATAAAAACCAACAAGGCTATTGGTCAAACTGTTGTAGTAACTTACACAGTAGTAAGTACTGGAAGAACTAGTTGTAGTATGCAACTGTGAGTCTAATTGGAACTGTACTATGAAGAGGCAAAAAAGTCTATTAATAAATTCTGTATGGTTTGGTAAATAAACACTGATGTATGTGTAGTAGGATGGAGATTATGCCTTATATCCTGTACTCTTGTTTAGAAGGGTTCGCTTTCATTGAGATCCTCCATTTGGTACAGGTCACATTAACTCTTCCTGGCTGGATTTTCCTCCTGCCTTGTGCAAAGCTACTAGAGAGCAGAAAAAAAAATGCCCATCAAGAGGAAATCAAGTATTTAAATAAAAGAGTTTGAACATATTTAAAAGCACACAGTTGAGTCCTTGGTATTCCTTGCCATTGCTTAACTGCAGTGCTCCATGCAGCTCTTCATATTACTCCAGGATCTGTAAAATGGGAGACTGGAACAAATCTACTTCGTTTCTCTAGAACTTGCATTTTCTGGAAAACTAGGATGGCAGTTCTGTGTTTTATTATAGTGAAGATTATTGAATGTGTCACATTGTGCCATTATTTAATGGTAGTCACATCTGCTGCCGTTAGTCAACTGCTTTTGGGAAGAGAAATGTTATTTGTGGGTAACACCACAGATGCAGTCTGCTTTATTATTTAAACTTCAG
Organism: Anthoscopus minutus; assembly: GCA_013399455.1. NCBI lineage: Eukaryota > Metazoa > Chordata > Aves > Passeriformes > Paridae > Anthoscopus > Anthoscopus minutus. The sequence continues at coordinate 350,798 of VWYI01000078.1, read as the reverse complement.
TTTCATTAACTTAAAATACCTTCTGCTGCAGTTAGACCCTTGCACAGCTTCTGACTATACTGTGAAATTCAGTCACGCAAAGCTGTGAGCCAGTGGGTCTGACTGAATAGGTTAGTGCCACTCAACTCACATGTATGTGGTAAACAAGTAGGGGAGGTAATGCAGAACATTTATTTTTCAATTTTTATTTAATTGCACAAAGTTACCAAAACAGAAATGTAAAAACTGAATGCAAGAATATTATTAAGCTGTTTCTGGGTCATCCCTTCTAAATTTCTTGTGGTTTAATAGTGATGCTGCTTCAAAATTTACCTTTTTTGTTGACAGCATGCTTGATTCAATGTATTACTATTTTGGAGTCACATCTAAGAATTTTTTTCTCTCTCTTACAGACTGGACTTTGACATTCTTTTCATGAAAGAGGTTTCCAAGTAGTTGTCTTATAAAAACTTTGAGAAGAAGTTCTATGTAGCTCTTACTTCCAAGAGCGCTGCAAAAATGATTACTTCAGATTTGCCAGTACTACAGTGAGTATACACTTCTCTCTACATTTGAAATCTTGGCTTTTAAAAAGGTTGAAGTAAACAGGTGGTTGTGAGGATGAGGCACAAGCTTGAAAGAAGTGCATGTTAGTTGGAGTTTTCTAGGCCCCCTGTGTTTTCTTGTGCTGAAAAACTAAAAAAACTGCAAAACACTTATTCTAAAAAAATACTTCTTTCTCTGTATGCAGATTTAACTGTGCTGTGCAAAGCAAAACAAGGTCTTTGCTACTTTTATGCTTCTGAATGTTGTGAGATTTCAGCAGCATATATTGGTTTTGGTCATAATGGACCATATTGTATATTCCAGTTGTGTACTTTCTTACAATGAGCTGAATTTATTGTGCAAAAAGCCTTTGCCTGCTGCAGTTGAATATAGTGAGTGGCATGAACATGTTTTGGTCCTGCTGGGAAATAGGAGTGGTTAATGCACATGAGAACATGGCTGTGCTTGGGTAAAGTGAACTAAGAAGAACAGAAGTTCTATAAGAGGAGGAGCTAGAGAATAAATCAAGTAGAATGAAGAAAGAATTTTAGAGGCTGGAACCTGCTCCTCTCTTCATAGGGCAGGGAGAGACCACAAAGTGAAGAAGCTCATGAGCTGCGGTAATGACAGAGAAATGACAGACAAAATGGGCTTGGCTTGGAGAAAATTAATTTATTGCTAATTAAAAAGGATTTGGATGATAGTGAGAAACAAAGACAAAACATACCAGGTGTTCATTCTACCCCTGCCCTTACTTCACCTTCAACCTTTCACCCCACCCCATCCCCTCATGCCCCCAGTGTGGGTGCCCAGACCACTCCAGTATGGGCTCCTCTCACAGAGCCCCCATTCCTTCACAGAGGCCCCCACCATCCTCTTACAGGGCTCCCTCTGTGACCACCATGCTGCCAATGCCAGGCACCTGTGCCAGGTACATTTGGTAACTATCTAATGTTAACTTATTTTTGCTTGGAATGTTTTCAAATTTTTTTTTTACCTCAGTTTATCAGGGTTGAAGTGGCATTCCAAGCTAAGATTTCAAGTCCTGTTATTTAAGAAACTGAATGGTTGGACAGTTGAAAATAAGTTTGTCCGACCTTAATAATCGCATGCTCTGCATTACTGTTTTTCCTTGTATTTTTAACATCTCTTTATAAAAATTTTGTTATGCATGAGTAGAGGCTAAAGCTGGGGATGACCTTGATGGGCAGCGCTGAGGGAGAGTGTCAGCATTAGGGGGGTTCTTCTTGTTAGCTTAGGAATTAGTTGTGGAAAAACATTTTCTTGATTCCTATTTCCTGGATTTGCACATTCAAGAAGTGAGGGAATGTTTGTGAAATATGCCAAGAACAAAAACATGGGAGAATCTGTGATGATAGCAGTGGGAAAGGGATATTCACATACACACTTCAAGAACCTAGGTGGACTTAATAAGTGAATGGAATATCACAGAGTTTAAGGTTCAAAAGTGCATATTAATGGATTGGGTAACTCTACACACCAGCTGAAAAACCTGAGGGATGTTAAATATACTGGTGTATTCTTTAGTCAGAGCCACTGATATTAAGCAAATCAGAGAGCAGAAGAAAAATTGAATGTTGTTTTTTCTGGTAAAGTTTGGAATAATGTAATGCTACTCTGTGAAGTGTTGGTGAGATATCATCCTCAACAGTACACTTAGTTTTGATTGCTTATGAACAAGAGGAGGTCTTTCATTTTACAAAGAACTCAGCATTATTTGCACATAAAGTTTTGGGACTCTCCTGAGGGCTCAGAACACTGGCTAGTGTGGATGAAGTATGAAAGGAAGTGATAAATTCTAATTCAGAAGGTCCCAGCCAGGCTTTCATCAGGAAGAGTGCTGGCTAAGGGTGAGGAAACATGGAACAGTTTCTGGGCTAGGGGGTATTAGCTTCACACATTTACAGATTTGGGAAGACACAGTCCAGTTCCAAGTAAAGCCAAGGTTTCCTTTCTAGCTCTTAAATGAATTGTTTGAAGGATTATTATAATCTCCCATTCGTGTGCTTAATTTCTACTTCCTTTTTGTAATGTTTTGTAATCTTTTTGGCTAACCTCTTTAAACAAACAATCCTAAATCCAATTTGATATGTTAATATACGTTGCTTAGGACCATATAATATATTCTCTTCCAAATTCTTTGTTGAGGGAACATGAAAGGAGAATCTTTAATCTTTCTAGATTCACAGAAGTGGCTTCAGAACTCAGTGAAGACAGGATTTCACTTATTGGCATTTCAGATGCTTGGGAAAAGATCTGGTGTATTTGATCTGTGTGACAGACAGGTGTGAATCTTCTCTCAGTGACATGACTCATATTTGCTCCTTAGATTTTTGAAGATCAGCCATGAGAATTGATTTGTCCATGATTCATGAAGCCTGTGCATTTAGCCATTTGTCTTCATGAGTGCTTTTTTTCACAAGGCTGAATCTGGTGATAGCAATTACTGAGTTTATCTCTGCCAGAATGTTGAGCCCCTCAGCAACAGCAATAAAACTTACAGAAGTGTTTTGGTTTCTTTTTTTACAAAACCTGATACATAAACAGAGGTTTTTGCTGTGGTATGTTTTTAGAGGGGCATGATATATAAACTCTATAGCTAGGGCTTTGTGAAGTAGTAGAAGAAAGGTAAATTCATTTCAGTTAGTTTTACAGAGATGTGAAATTTACTGTTAATGGAAACATGTTTTTCAGAAGCATGACATGGTAAAGGAGGGATCCTGGAGCTGCTGCCACTTTTCTAGGATGCATTAGTCATCACAGAAACCAAATCAGAGTATACCTAAGCCCTGAAAGGGGGTTATCACTTGGCTCCTTTGCTCTGCTCACCCCTGTCTTGTAGGTCCCCCCACCTCTGTCAAATGTTCTCATGTCCCTGTCATTTCAAAGGAGTCTCAAGAGAGGAAAGGTTTAGCTTTAGGCACTTCCACGTCTCCTTAGATGAGGAAGGTTTCCTTAGGCCCAGAATATCTTCCTTCACAACAGCTTCAGGAAGGATAAATTATGACTAAGCCAGTTTCCCCCCTCAGGTGCCTAGTCACACAGACGTGGAATGAGGATAGGATAATTCTGGTCTATTAAGATGTGGATAACTGCCACCAGATAAATTACTTCTTTGCAGTTCTGCAAGATGTGTAGGGAATGAGGGAGATGGATGCTGGCCAGCTGCTTCTCTCACTGAGTGTTACAAACTGTCAGAACTGCAGGCAGTCAGGAGATGCTGTACTGCTGCTCTGAGACCAGAAATAAGAGGAAAAGGGGCATGTGTGTGAACCCAGAGCAACTGCAAGGCTGGGACAGAAGCAAGAGGCACTGCCTCCCAAACTGAAAGGGTTCACAGCCACACTGGGAGGGCCTTTATGTGGAGGAGTCAGATGATTCAAGCAGAATTCCTAGCTGCTTGAAATGATGTTTGTTTTTATATGAAACCAGCTAAGACTGCAGGTTGTCCTTGAACCTGTCTTCCTATTCCAAATAATAGGATTGAAGGCAACCTAGTTTTTGATGTTTTCCCCTTATTTCTTACGTATATTCTTTGCTGGAAAGAAGTTTCTTCCTCACATGTTGTTGGGGTGAGATTTATTTTGTTTAATTTGAAACATTTAAATTCAAGCTGCTTGCATTGATCACCTTATCATCAATGGAGGGAAAACAAAACTTACAAGACCATAACTGATCAGTTTTCAACACTGACCTTAGGGTGAGGTATCTTGTATCTTAAGATTTTCTGTGTTGCACGTCTCTGATTTAGATTAGATGAATCTCACCCTTAGTACTAATTTATTGAGCTTTTCTTAAAAAGGAAATGACCAGAGGCTTCCAGCTAATCAGAGAAGTTTTACCAGAAGAATATTAAGAGAATCAGGTTTAAGGCAACAGTCTATTTAAGGCAAAGAATAGAAGGTGATTAATAAATGTTCCTTCCATATGCAGTATTTGGAAAGATCTGAAATTTCCAGAACTAAATAGACAGATTTATCTGGAGGTTTTGCTAGATCAGACTGAGGCTGTATAGGAAAGTTAAATTCTCTGTGGAGTAGATGCATGTGAAGTAGTATAGTTTAATTTATTTATATAGCTCTGGTGTTTCAAGGGAAGGGTTTGAGCTGTTTGCCTATGCAGAATTGCTGAATCTGTTTTTAATAGAAATTTTTATCCTGATGATCGTAGGGGTGCAAGTTTATAAGCTAGCATAACACAGCATTTCCCCAGGAGTGGGGGTATTGTTTAGATAGACACACCATGCCTGAAATTTTTCCAGTAAGGATCTGAGCAGACCAGAGAGAAAAGAAAGCTTTGTTTTTTTTTTTTTTAGACAGAACAAAAAAGAATGGTTTTAATTTCTCTCCAGCAACAGAAGGAGGAAATATTTTTATGAAGTTCTTTACTTCTGTATTCAGAAGTAAAAAATTCTGTATAAGAAGTATTAAAATTGCCATTGTGAACCAATGTGCATTTTTGTCAAATTGTCTTGCAGTGTGATGAGGTATTTGAGTAAAGGCTAGATGCATGCATCTGCATAAGCATGTTTTCAGCTGTATTTGCTGCATTGCTTTTTTTCTGCTGTGGCCCTAATCTACCAATCAATTTTGAACTCCTTTTGGGGTATCTTTTATTTGTATTTAGGCTTTTTGGGTGTTTTTCCAAATACACAGCTTGATACTAAGTTTTTCAAATTTCATATTTTTTGAAGTAAAAAAGCTACTTTTCAATTTTATCACAACAAAGCTGCATTTTCAATATTTTGTAGAGGTACTGCATTACAAGCACGTGATTTGTGAACTCAAATGCACTTGAATAGTAGTTTTTCATCTAAGGTGTCTGATTTTCTGGGGTGTGTAGAGAGAGTATTTAGAGATAATCCACTGAAGTTACTTTCAGTAAAAGATTCATACATGTTCTTCTGCATTCTGGCTTTTGCAAAAGATTCTGTGGACTCCTTGGTGTTTTTATGCTTGCAGATAGGAAAAGGTTGGAAACCAATGTCTTACTATTAGAAATTCATCATAGTTCTGCAGAACTATTTGGGTGACAGCAGACCTAGACAATACAGTCATTTCAGTAAAGAGGAGTATGAGAACATTCCCAGTTGTGATACAGTTATATCTTTCTGCATTATTAAATAGGTTTCTTGGTGATACAACAAATTTGTGAAGTACTCTCCACCTACAAGCGACAAGTACAGCAAAATACAAAATAACCCCCAGACAGCCTGGAAGATCTGTGTAGATCTTGGCCTCCTGGAGCTTCTCAGTTTCTCTAGAGCAGATCAGTAACGCTGCTGTTGATGTTTGAAGCTCTATAAATATGGAATAGGCCTGTTTTTCACCTTCCCTGTGCACAGGTCATACAGCAACTGAACTCCTTTCACTTCAAGGAAATGAATCTGGATTTAAAGAAGTCTGTGGTTATAACTATACTTGAACCATCCTTAATTAATCTAGGATATTGTTAGTTGTAAATGAAAACTTATAGAGATCTGGTGCACTGGCGGTCTTGCACAGTAAAAATAAAGCCCATCAGTAACTGGTGTGGTTTGGCATGGGAGCTGCTCTTGGGCAAGATCTAATGCCTCAAAAGGTCAATTACAATGTGAGTTTCTTCAAGCATCTGTGTCTGTTTGGAAGGCAGAGAAATACCTGTGGCCTCTGGCTGGGAAGGGTGGTGAAAATTAGAGGAATTTTTTTTTATTATCATGATCTTAACTCTGAAATGGCGACAAATGTGAAATTGTTGTTTGGGCTTCTCTGCTAACAGGAGTTGAGCAGTGTCAAAGCTTTTCCATTGTATAAGCAAAAATACTTTCTAACTGCAAAAATTATAAATGTTTTCAGATCAAATGAAGTTTTTAGATTTGGTCCTCACAGTCAGCATGAATCTCCTTTATTAATAGCTGCCAAAGCCCCTTGTTGTGGGGTGTGACTGAGAGCATGGTGTAAGCTGTGTGGAACTTTGTGTAACTGTGCTAATGATGTGACAGCTGGATTGGACTCCACATTGCTCTTGGGGCCTTGAGAGCAGCTCAGAAGCAGCTACAAAGAGTAAAAGGAAGTTCTTGGTAGTGAATACATTGTAGAATTGATGAATTGAGTGTATAGACAATTTTGAAGTGTAGCATGTTTTCAAATGAACTTAGTTTATGGAATTCCAGTCAATAAAATGACCTTACAGCCAATGAAAAAGGAAGGCCTTTTGCCAGGGCTAACAATGCTCTGTTCCTTGGTTTGCAGAATAAATTGGAAAAACCTTTTAATGATGATTTTTTTTGTTGTTTGTTTGTTTTCTGGCTCAGGACTAAGTATTTAATTGGTCAGTTACAGACTACTTCTTGATTTCAAATCCTTTGAATTAATCAAATATTTTTCACCCCTAGGGATTCTACAAATGAAACTACTGCACATTCAGATGCTGGCAGTGAGCTTGAAGAAGCAGAAGTCAAAGGAAAAAGAAAAAGGGGCCGTCCTGGCAGGCCTCCAGTATGTGTCATTTGTTTTGGTTTTGTTATGCATCTATTTCTTTATATTTGTTTTGTTATGCATCTATTTATAATTGACTGCAGATTCTTTTTCATCTGATCATCTTGTGGTCACATAAATAGGCTTTTGATGAGTCCTATGTCAGACTTTATGAAGATTTGTAGTATGAAATATTTATCAAATTGATGTGCAAACAATGTTTGGAGTGTTTAAAAAAGGACATAAAAATGATCTCATAATAGCTATTAATTTCTATTTTGTTAGCTGCTTTCATGAACAATACAGTTTTGTTATTATTGTCATTGCAACATTCTTCCATATATGAGAACCACTTTCTTCTTGAAAGTTGTAATGGACTTTGACAAATGACATTTGAGCTATCCTTTTATTACTGATAATCTCTTAATGTGAATGGAAGAATTGCAGCATAATATTTACTGGATTCCTGAGAAAATCTGTTAACACATTTAAAAGTCATGTGGGTTGACATACACTGCATTCTGCTTACAGACTGGGAGCTTCAACAAATCCTCTGGCATAGTGCAGCAGGTGATCTGGTTGTCTTTTCTCTGCTGGCCTATCATAGGAACATACAGAAACAGTTGTCTACTACATAGGGTATTAGAGAGACTTTGTCTTTTATTTTTGTTTATTTTATAAAATAGCCAATTTATTGGAAAGTAAAGGGAAAATTCTGTGTGTCATGTTTTCCTTCATCTTGGTTCTTGAAGATGATCTATTTGGTTCTCTTGGCTGTATCACTTGAAGTACACAGTGTGGAGTAAGACTTGGTGGGATCTCCTGTGTGTTTGTTATTAATGAATTTGATTCAGCTCTTAGTGTAGCTCTATGAATAAACTCACAATATAATGTGCCATATATCTCTATAGCACTAGTAGATGGAGATGATTTTTTTTAAACTCTAAGGGGATCCTAAGGCTTATCTCAAGCCATAGGATTGGTGAGGCTGTAAGAATGGACAGATCCATGTGTTCCTCTCAGGCATGCTGGCCAAGCTGGAGCAAATTCCTTTTTGCTGTTGGTTTTCAATTTGCATCACAGTCTCTGAACTTACTCAGGGTGCCAACATTTTAAGTCCTGGTCTTTTCTGGGTGTGTTGTCGTCCTTTTTGGAAGCTTTTGAACGATTTTGTATGATGCATATATTCTTCATTAGATAAATGGATTTGCTCGTGAACATGAAGCCTCTTCAGAGCAAGTCTTAAGTGTTTGAGGAGAGCAGCTTATCTGTTTACATAGCTTTAAGCAAAGGATAAAATGAAAAATTATCTTCTGAATAGTTTGTTAGCAAATCTGTGGAATTTTGTAGGTCTAACAAAAAAAAGCAAGCTGGTGCAACCTGATTGCTAACCCAGAATGTTGTCACAATATAGAAATTCAAGGTGTAGCAATACTAGGGGTATTTTCCCACACTCACTGGAAGGGAAAGGTGAATGGTACAGAAAACCTTTCTCATTCCTCTGCTTCAGTTTATTAGAAGCTCCTATGGGAGCATTTGCTGAAGCACTCTGCTGGTTCTGCTATCAGGTTTCTATGGGAGGAATTGTTAATTTTGCTTAGAACAACTCCAGGCCCATTAGGTGTGTGAGATTGTCAAGTGATGAACGTGCAGAGGAAGCAGCCATTGCTCCATTCACAAAGTGATGGGCTGTGAGCTGCTTGCTGCTGCAAGACCTTAGGGTTATCAGTGGAGATTCTGTGAAAGCTTCATGTTAATGCTTAAGAGGAGTAAAAAAATCCCCAAATCGAGTCTTAAAACTTAGAGCAAGAAACTAGAGAATGAAACAAATACAGTGTCATTTATAAAACTATAACTTGTCAAAATTTGGGAGAATTTGCTCAGTTCTACTTTCTCTTTCCCTTTTGACCTCCCTCCCAAAATCTCAGCAATGCATATACTAGGACTGGAAGAGCTGCAGAGAGGAAAAGCAATTTGGTTGTTTATGGAATGGGAACTCAGCAGATCTCACTGCAGCCTCCTAGTTAGAGTGGGGGCAGCTTTGGGATCAGACCCCATTGCTCATGGCTTTTCCAGTTTGATTTTGAAAATCACCAAGGCTGGAGACTGCACAGCCTCTCTTAGGTGCCTATTCCATTTTACTTAATGATAAATTTCTCCCTTGGTTCTTCTACAAAAAGAAAAAAAAATTGCCCCTAAAGCAAAAAGTCACTCAGTGTCTAATGTCTAGAGCAGAAATGCAAAACCCTTGGAAAAGCTAATCTAGGCAATTGAATTTACAGCATTATTTGATGTTAAAACTAGGGACTTGGTAATTGTATTGCTTTAGCAAACCCTGTTGCTAACTAAGCCACTTCCCTCAGGAGAATTACCTGGTTCTTACAGGAAGTGCAGCTCTGACCATTGCCCCCCCAGCTCCTCACTACTATGGTTTTTGTTTCCTTCACAGGTGTTACCTACCTTTACTGTCAGATGTGAAACAGATAAAAAGGTTTAGTTAAATTCACAAATGTTTTTCTCAACTGAGATTTAGCTTAGATGATTTTCATTTCTGTTAGAGACCTGAAGAGCAGTAGCCCAAAGGCTCTTCTGATTTCTGTGGCTGGGATTTTTTTCTAAGTAAAATATTGTGGTCTAAAAAGATTTAATCTCTTCCTGCAAATGCTGATTTGCTGATGTCCTTAGGTTATCACAACTACAGTGGCACATCTGCCATAAACATGCTTTGACCCCTTTTGGAAAGGGACTTTATGCTGCATAATCCTATTACTGCATAGAGCTGCATAGAATATATTCCATTAAATATATGTATGTATTTTAAACAGGTTTCTGCTGAGTGTCACAGAATGGACTTGACCTTTTGTCAGAAAGATACACTATTACAAGAGGATTTTCCAGATTGTTTTCCAAAGAAAGACATTATCTGCAGATTTGAGACCTTTGTAAGAAGATGGTGCTCATTTGAAAAACTGCCTGTTCTAGCAAACCTCTTCAGTTCATAGAGAACTGTAATGCTTTGGGGGTACCTTCACTTTCTAAAAAACTTGGAACTAGTTGATCTTAAGGATTTCCTTTCAATCCATATCATTCCGTTCTGAAACGCTGCTTTTCAAGTAGCCCCTTGACTTCTATACACTGTTCTAAGGAGTACTTGACTGAGTAGGCTAGACAGTCAGTTTGCAAATAGATAAAGTGCACTGGTCTTGCAGAATAGCTCTCAGAATCTAACCTGACTGTCCAGAATTCCCTGCCCTTGCTGTGAGTTTAGCAGCATGTCCTGCTCTAGAGGCTGGGGCTGGCTATTGGCCAATTACTCTTCTAAGCTCTGAGTCTCCTAGAGCAGATGCCCATGGATTGACTGGCCAAGAGCTGAGCCTGTCCAGCCAGTGGGATATTATGGTGCCTCTGTTTGTGATACTGTATGTATCTGGGTATGTGTTTAATGAATTCGGGGGGTTGTATTTAAGGAGTGACTTCTAACAGTCCTCTCCTTGAATTTCCTGAGTAATATTGGCCAAATTGCCCTCTCTGCCTGCTGCACTATTGAAATGCATGGGTATAGATGTGCTCTCCTGTTCTACAAAGGGGATTTGATGATGCAGTGTAGCATTCATATCAGTGAGCTCAGGCTCAGATCAGTTATTTACCCATCCTTTTTTGTCTCCTCTTTTGGATCAACACTTTGTTCAGCATTGTTGGCAATGCTTTATTTTAAACTACCTGGCCTCACCTTCCCAGGAGCTCAGCTTGAATTAAGCCTCAGCCACTGGAGGTTGAGGCAGTGAGAGAGATCCCTGGCTGTGTTTCAGATTCAAAGTAGGAGCAGGCAGATTTTATCTCTAATTCAGAGGACAGTGAGAAACATCAGTTTGTCTGTTCCAAAGGTGGCAATTTGGAGATCTCTGCTGGTTTCTCTCTCATCCCGTACTCAGAGCCACACTTAAAGCAAGATGAAACAAGGCACTTCTGATGCTTTTGTCTCCAGCAAAGCCTGCACAATTTTGCTTTCAGGTCCATTTCTAGCTTTTGGTAAGGTGGAGACAGACCACAGTGCCTTATCTTTGCATTCATATGGGAACTTTCAACTTTGCAGCAGATTCCTGGTTTTACTTAATCTTGCAGTATAGATGTTAGATACAGCAGGAGATTGAGTTTTGCTTCTAGTTCCAAGTGATACGTGTCCTGATTAATAACAGGGAGGAATCCTCTAAGAAGAATTTCTTTTCATAGCAGTGGAGGTTTGTGGTTGGTGTGATTTACATCAGTGTCCTGTTTCAGCTTGCCCGCCTGATGGTTTAGGTCTGTCCCTTACAGCTGAAGGAAGTCTGTAGTTCAGGAGAAATGCAGTCAATCTATAGCATCTTTGTGAAGACTTTTCTATCCTGTTGCTGGTAGCATTAGAAATTTTCCTTTTAAGCTTTTGATGGGATGGTTCTTGTATTTTTGGCAATCTAATTTATTCTTCCTTCTTCTGTGAAAATAGTCTTTTTAAGGTACTAAATGCCTCAGCTAGAAGAATTAAAATTATTGAAGCATTTATAGCATACTCTCTTGATTCTTTAAGATTAATTTTAGAGCTCTTGATTGATTTTTAAATAAGGGTGAAAAATAGCACCACCACTCCCCAACACTGCTTCTGCTTTTTTTGTCCTAAACTGCAAGTGCTGCAGCAGAAGCACCTCTGAATGCACTGGGTTTCAGGAGACCTGCACCTGTCTTTATTGGTAGGATGAAACTTTTCACAGGTAGCACCTTGTTTGTTTCTATGACCAAAACAGTCCACAAGATTGTTGGAATCTAAGAACCTTCTCCCTAGATGACCATGATGATGGTATGAAATTAGTCATAGTCCTTTTTTACATCAGGATTAATTAATGAAGACCTCAGGCATCACCATTCTTCACTTAACACAAGCTTATAACACAGGACCTCTTGAGGGGCTGGTACCTTGGAGAGCCATGTTCTTCAGTCTTACTCAAGTGGATGTTAAACAGCTTCTTCCAGCTTTCCTGGGAAATGATTTTATTCCTCTAAATGACTCCTGGTGTGAATACACATGCAGGTCATTGTTTTCAGGTGATGTGTTAGGTGGAGTTACTCACTCTAGGGCTTTTACTGCCTTTATTTCTTCATGAAGTGCGTCACATCAGCTTGGGGAATGCTAATGGAAAATGTCCAGCCACTCACTTTTTTTTTGGTAGTGTGTGAATTAATTTTCACTGCATTACTTGATTTTACAAATGTGGGTCAGTTTATTTTCTTCCCAGTAATTGTAAAGACATGAAAGGAAAAGTATTGTGTAGCTAATTTGTTACAAAATTCTGAACTGTCATCATTCTAGTTTAATTGCAGTCAAGGTTGAGTTTTTTGTTTCCTGTTTGCATTCATTTAGGCCTTACAGCAACAGGTGAAGTATATGACAATCAATATGGCCATTTTTGGCTGTTGCTTTCGTAGCATATTCTGGAACTTCTGAATTTCCTAATGCTGGTGTACATAAAGCTTTGGCTTTTGTTGTCACAGATTTGAAAAATCATCAGTAATTTCTGTTTTCATTTGGTACCTCAGTCCATTTTGACACCACACCAGCCCACCTGTCCTGGGTTTTGAAGTGAAATCACAAATGCAACTGCTGCAGCCACTCAGCTCCCGGCAGCGCCTTTCCTGGTGTGTGATTAAAAGCCTCAAGCATTCTTACCTTGTCATGCTGCTCTATTCATCCCCTTGGCAGTCCTAATTCCCCCTCTTCAGGGGGAACTTTCTGGCTGAAAGCTGTAAAATTATGTTCAATAATCACAATTTTTACTCCTGTTAAGACTCAGGGATTCTGTTTTTCCTGTGTCCTGTTGAGCAGCGGGTGGATCCAGGGGAGCTGACCTGCAACATTTTTATTCTGATCTTATAAAAAATTTCACTTTACAGCTGTTAGTGATAGCCTGGCAGATTTACTGGGCCATGGCTGTTTCTGTGTGGAGGCTCTTCATGGTGTTAGAGAACAGAGTTTGTTGTTTTTTGCAGAAGGATCACCCTTTCCTCTGAGTGCATGTATCTCTTTGCTGGGATGCACGGTTACCTGCACCTGTCATCCTTAAAGCCAAACATAATTTTTAGATTTGTAGCTTTTGCAACTCCACTTCCAAGAGCATCCTGCCTTTGGAGGTATGCCACAGATGTTCTGTAGCATGAGTGAGTCTTCTCTGTGTCTCTATGGATGTACCAGTCCTGCCTTTTCCTTCACTCGCTCTGGTGCTGGTAGAGGATATCTCCATCCTGGGATAGAATCATAGAATACCAGGTTGGAAAGGACCTCACAGATAATTTGGTTCAACCTTGTCAGGAAAAAGCATGATCTAGAAAAGATGCCCTAGCAACCTGTTCAGCTGAATCCGAGTTTTCCTATGTTGATGAACCCCAAGAATCTCTGGGGAGATTATTGAAGTGGCTGATTGTTCTCTTTGAAGTAGGATTTCCTGCTGAACTTTGTGGTCAGAGGAAGGAACCTGTGTGAAGCAACATGGCCTGCAAAGTTTCTTGCTGTAAATTCAGAGATGTGTAAATAAAGAGTGTTTGACAACTGCATTGTACTATTGTGCATCAGTGACTAAGGGAATGCCATGTGCTTTGTGTTTGTAAAACTTCAGAACACCAAACAGTTGGTGGAGGACCTACATAGGACTTTCTTTAATGTTCACACTCTGGAGTGAGATTGAACTTGGACTTCCTTCTAGATACTTGCTGGGTGGAAGGGCTGAGGGGTGGATGCCCTTTCACTAGTGCCTTTCCAACTGAAGACAATCCTTTCGTAGCTCAGAAAGTTCACATTTTGGATTTTCTTCAGTCTCGAGTGGAGCATCTTGTTTACTTGTTTTGTCTCTAGAGGCAGGATTCAATACAGATCCTGCATCTGGATTTTGCTAACCCAGCTTGGATACACAATGGCTTTTGTTAGATGTGAGATTTTTCTCCACTCTGAGAGGTGTTCTCATTGTCAAAAGAAAACCTACACCAGAGAGAAGTTTTATTCAAGTAGACTCAGTAATATATCTGCTGTTAATTCAGGGACAGGATATTAAGATATTTACTTGAACCTGAAAAATCTGGCTTTATCCAGTAATTTGTTAGAAGTACACCTGTCATCTATTTCTGTACCTCTTCTGAGGGCTCAGTGGTGATCTTGCCCTGCTAATTCAGGCTAGGAGCTATGGTCAAAGCACCTCCCTTTTTCCAGGATACCTGACAAAGAGAATTTAAACTGGGCATTTATATGCCTAGTGATTACACATTTTGAGCCTGTGTCCATAGTACTTATGCTCAGGTACTCGAACATGTGGCTTTTCACATTGCTTTCATTAACAAGGTAGCTTTGGATATGTGCATTTGACATCCAACTCTTCCTTTCCCTTCATCCCTGCAGCATTTAATGCCTCTCTTTCAATTACATGTTGAGAAAAACTGAGTGTAGAGGGGGCTTGCATTAGTTTCTGTAGAGGGAGTTTGCATTCAAGCTTTCATTTAGCAGTCCTTGTAACTAGGTGAAATGCTTACTGTCTCCCAGATGGAATAAGTGCTTAGATTATGTATCTCAAAAGAGTCAATGTACTTCTTTGTCTTTCCCATTTTAATAAATAGTGATCACATGTCTCTTTCAAGCTCAGTGGAACTTAAGCAATTCATATGTTGATAATATTCTTGCTGTTACAGGCAGCTTTGCACATATTTAAAAATCCATTGAGGGAGATACTCTTTTGATCTTAAGTGCAAATGTTATCCAAAAAGCTTCAAAGAGATTGTACCATTATTTTAAGTTTTCCAGCTTGCATTTCAATGTAAGTCCTTAATTGAATATTTGCAAGAGGTGGTTGCACTCTACCTTGCCCTTTGCTTCAGCCCTCTGGCCCCACCCTTTTTAAGGCAGTGATACCTTTTAAAGCATGGGGAAAACTGGACTTGCAGGCCTGTCTTGTACCAGCTCTCTGCCAGAAATTAGATTCCTTTCCATCCAGAAAAATTCTCAATGTGTCTGCATTGTAATATGCAACAGAAAATGTTAACTTTGTGTTCTTTACTAAATGCATTACTAGAAACTCAGCTGACAATATACTTGAGTAAACGGTGCCATGAGGATATCATCCAAAATTTGATCTTTGAGTTGCTTGTGTGTTGTTTTCTTTAACATCACTCCTGACAATAGCTTCATTGTTCTGTGGAAAACAGCAAATTTTGCTTTTGTTTGCCTCACAGTAGGGAGAAGGAATAGAATATAGAAGTAAGAAATCTGATGTTCTTTTCCCCAGAATTTTTTTTTTGTTCTCTTTCACAAATGACTTAAATTCAGAGCAAACTGTGTTCGGTAGGTAAGTCTTGACAGATGGTGTCTATACCACCTTATTAAAACCTTAAAGAATGTAGAGAAAATTCACATTAAATAATTTAGACTCAAAGGAAAATGTTTTAACTCATAAAATTTTGAAGCAAGAGGCTGTTACTAAATCTGGCTGTACAAATTCGGTGATTTGACTTGAAGAGCTGACTATGTACACAGTTTCTTATAAAAGTTGTATGAAAATGAAAATACAGAAAATGAATGTTAATGTGGCAAACATATTTTTAATAACTTACTGTCTTAGAAAGCACATTAGCGAAGATCACCAGTTATTCTCAATGTCTGTGTTGTGTCAGACTCATACAGGGACTGACATGAACTGGTTCCAGCACTGGGAGTTCACCGCTCTCTTGGGGTGACCACTACTTACCTTGGCATGGGAGTGGCTTTTAAATAGTCCCTCAGCACCTACTGATAAATAAAATTATATGTTCCTGACTGAGTAAAGTCCAGAGCAACCTGGTTCATTTTCCTTACTGACCCTGCTTTGAGCAGGTCAGGCTGGAGACCTCTGGAGATGCCTTCCAGCCTGGCTTATCCCATGATCTCTGTGTGTATAAATATGTGTGAGGGCATAAGGATGTAATGTTTATGGATCATTTATAAGGAAACACTGGGTGATTTCAGATGTAGCTGTAATAAACTTTCACTCTGCTGGTTTTCTTTGCCCAGTCTGCCACTAAGAAACCCCGGAAGTCTCCAGCGGACAAGGGGCGTTCCGACGCTGGAGCTCGAGGAGCAAGTCGTGGGAGAGCCAATGGCCACCCGCAGCAGAATGGAGAAGGGGACCCTGTGACTTTGTTTGAGGTGGTTAAGCTGGGAAAGAGTGCTATGCAGGTAAAATGTCTACTTGTGTTCCCCCTCACAATTCAGTGTATGCTGACTGGAGTCCAGTCCAAGCTGTGCTTTTGTAAACAGTAGTATTTTCTCATGACTGCATTGCTCCAACAGACTGTGATTAATAAAGTGGGTTCTGAATGAGGGCTGTCATGTATCCTGCTGAAGAATAAGTGACCTGGCAGAAAGCCATGTGTTTCAAATTCTCCATTATTTTGTTCATTACTCCTATGTTAAAAATATACGTTGATATCAAGCAGTTCATTATCGTGTAGCAAGCTTTATATGGGCAAAAAGCATATGAAAATAATGATGAATCCAAGCCTTTTTTGTTCACTTGTTTTTTCAAGAATACCTGCTCACACAAGCAGTTTGGAGCCCTTTGCCCTGGATCTTGCATTCCTGCTGTCCCCATCAGGACAGCAGGTGAAGGCTAAACGATTTGCCTAGACTTCACTAAGTCTGAGGGAAAACACTAACACATTCCCAAGGCAAATTTTTCATTGTAAAATACAAAATATCGTCCTAGGTGCCTCTAGAAATGTTACCCTCTTATGTTTTGATCAGGTCAGAGGTCTTTACGGGATGTATGGGGCCAGGTGATTTGCACCTTAAGACCCTGCACAGAGGATTGGTTTTGACTGGGTTGTGTGGTTTTAGTAACCTGCTGTGCTGCAGCTCTTGGTTTTGATACTCAAAGGAGAAACAATGGGCCCAAAACATTCTTCAGCCCACGCAGTGCAAAGCTGACAATCATTCCTGCTCTGAGGGATTGTTTAAGCAAACCTCCCTTACTTTGCATTTCAACAACACAGGACTTGGGCAGTATTGGTTAGCTTGTTTTGATGCTGACTAACATGAGAAAAGTACAAATTGAGAAAATTTGTGCTAAGTCCCATTCTCAATATTTTAGTGTAACTAAAAGCTGAGCCTCTTTTAAGTCCCAGAAGAATCAAATACTTCAAACGAGTGAAATTTGTTGAAAGTTTTCTGTCTCAAATCTGTGGAAAGTCTGAGATGTAATTTTAAAGAAGTAAACATGTAATTTTAAGGAAGGAAATGAGAATTTTTGTTCTTCGTAGTTTCTGTGTTTATGCTTATTCAGAATTGACCCTTCTTATCTAGAAGGTGAAGACAGAACAAATTTACTCCTAAGAAAGCTGCAGATTCCTTATGCCTTTTTTTCCTAGAGCAGAGCTTCCAACTTTGTTTGGTTTTCAGCACTTTTTCAAATTTTGTTTTTGGCAGAAATTGAGGAAACATCTGGAGTCTATTTTCTGGTTTTACTGTGGTACAGGACATACAATATACTTTATGTAGTATAGTTGACTTAGACTTACTGATATTTGCAGGAGTCAAATGGAAGGGAATGGGAAACTGCTTTGACATTTGATGACTTTGTGTGTATGTAGAATTGACTTCTATACATTTTATCTATTTCAGAAGAGATGCTGAAACAAGTCTTCTGCAGATTAAGTACAAAAAAAGTAGTCTGCATGTTTGTATTAAGAACCCTTTGGAAATCAGTTAGAAAGAAATTGTTTTGAGAAGTGGAGAATTTGTATATGCATGTGTGGGTGGATGTCTGTATATTCACATACACATACCTGTATCCACAAATCACAAATGCACAGGACTTGCTTACCATGTGCCCAGCCTGCAGGTAGGAGAAAAAGTACACAGCACCATCTGAGCAGGGGAGAGATTATGTCCAAATAGTAAAGAAATAGGCCTTTTGTATTTGAAATATTTGAAGGCCTGAGGTGCAAACAGGCATAAACAATTTGAGCCCTACTTTGAGAAGTATGCATCACTTGGGCACCTTTAAAAAATTTACTGTTGGTAAAAACATTCTAAAAAATCAAAGAAACCCTATAGTGGGAAAGAGAATGCAATTAAAATGTGATTTAATATTTTTTAAGTTGCACTTTTGCACAATCATCTCATGTAAAACTAAGGTTTTGTAAGCCAAACTTATTAGTGTTTTTAAACTTGTAATTTTCTGTAATAGATTATGGATTTTGATGTAACAGTTAGGAATACTTGGTGGTTTTGTTTTGCATAGTTTTGATGCAGGTTTTTTTTTGGTTCAAATTCAGCAATTTTGTCAATATTGCAGTTTTCAAACAAGTGCCATATATTTGTATTTGGCAGAACATATTATTTCTCAATATTTAGTTCTTTCCCTATAATATGAACATGCTTTTTTTGTTTCTAGTGCTCTTAAGTTTGCTTCCAGCAATGCAAACCCAGGAAAATTCAATTAATATATTTTGAGATTACATGGAAATCATGTGCTTTCATTTCTGGTCTATCTGCTCCTGCTGTTTGCTCTCAGAATCTTTTTTAGTTGTTAGATTTTTCTGGCTTTGTGATGCCAATTCATAAAAGTCTGTTGCTGAATTCAATTTTCACTTCTTCTAAGCTTCTCTATTTTGGTTCTCACAGCAGGATTCGTTTATTGCTTCTTTTCAGGCTTATTGCTGGTTGCTTCTTCCAGGAAAATAAAATCTGTTTGATTTTTTGTATTTCAAGTATATATAACTCCAAGACTGCTCTTTGCATAAAATCTTTGCCTCTGTTGGGTGCTGTTTGTGTCTTGCTTGAACTCTCTAAATCTGTTTGATGCCCACGCTAAATTTGTGTCAGACAGTTATCAGTGGTTTTCATTTGCTCTGTAACCTTTTGTACAGTTAGTGCTTCAGAAGCTGTTCTGTCAGGAGCTCTCTGTGTATGAAGTGTGACATGACCTTCTGCTCATGCTTTCTGCAGGTACATTTTCAAGTGTTACTCCATTAAGACTGTTCATAGAACTTCTTTAGTGATTTTTATTTTTGTATTCAACCGTGATACTCTTCTGCTTTTTGTAATTTATCTCTTCCATATATTTATTTTTTTTAGTTACATAATTTTATGATGACTGTAGTATCCTCTACATTTCCCTACTCTGAACTTCCATAGGCAGAATGGTCTCTATCAGCATTTGTCATGTGCTCAGCTGCCCACTGGTGGGAATGAAGGCTTGGGTGAGCCTCTGCTCTTCCAGCTGAGCCACCCAGGCAGAGACTGATCGGTAGCTAAAATATTTGGACATCTCTGCACTGGTCTCTGAGCCTTCTGTTCAGATGACAAGGAATTAAAGAACTTGTGATGGTATCAGATTTTGTTTAGGACTCAGACTGCAAATTTCTCATGAGTTAGTTGTGATCAGTTATCTGTAATGAAGTTTGTACTGCTGGTGGTCAAACGAAGCATAGAAGTGTTCTGCTTTCTTCTCTGCAAAGGCGTTCCCCCAGAACATCAGAGAGAATGGATCATCAGTAATTCTAGGAGGTGTTCAGTACTAAGACATGAGCAGATCTGTGCCTTGATGACTCTGCAATATTCCATGCATTACCAATCACCTTTAATTGGTGTTAGCAGCTCACTACAGAGTAGAGGATGATTTTGAGGAAAAACTTTTAAAAATTGCCACCTCTGCTTATGCTCAGCTGATAAAAGGTAATCTAGGTGTTTATTAGATGTAAGTCAGAATAAATATGGCTCCATTATATGCCTTCAAGCATTTTAAGTATCCAAGTATCTAGTGTTTTGAAATGGAGTTTTTCATTGTGCCACCAGTTTTGTCTTGTCTTTCCAGAAATCAAGGCTGCACGGGGTTCTTCTCTGCTCTTACCTGCACATCTTGGCACATGGGGATTTGTGTCCTTTGAGGTTCCCTCCCTGTCCAAGTAAAGCTGTATTTGTAGCACTGCTTACCCTGCCTTGAGAAGTCCATCTCTGGCAGTAGGTCAAACTTACTCCTGATCAAAGTGACTTTATAACCATATTTACCTTATGCAGGAGGAATTACATATGTTTTTACATAGATCATTGAGATAAAGAACATCAGAGCAGCTGTAACTGGATTGCACCAAAAATCCACCAGCCTGTCTCTGGCAGCAGCAGTCAAGAATGGGAATAAGGTGGCAAAAATGAATTTGGGATATTCTTCCTAGCTCTGACTGTTTGCAGCTCAAGGCCCTGTGATGTCTGTGTTCTCAGTGGTCTTAATGGCTCTGAGTATCTTTTCTCCCTCTACGAGTGTTTTTTGCCAGATCACATCTCTGTGTCTCCCTCAACTATTTCTGAAAGCAAAAGTCTTTGATGATTAAAAATATACAGACATACATTAAGTATTAACCATGCTTTTTGTGTTAAAGGTATGTTTTAGTTTAATTGTACTTTATTGTATTTTAACTGCTGTATCCTTCAGCTTGAAGGATGAATTATAAGGGGTTTCCCCAGATTGTCTCAGAAACTCCTTAGGAGTTCCAGTATGCAGTCTCTAAAGTTTACTAGGCAAAATGACTGCATCTATTACTAACATTTAAACTAGTATTTTCATTTTGCTAGGCAGATTTCTTCTGTAGCCTAATCTTGCTTTGCTTTTGATTGTATGGTACTGAATTGAAAGAAAAAAATCAAAGCTAGGTACACATTTTTATAGTTGTTAGACTGGGAAAAATCTAGTCACCAAATGAATCATTTATTAATTAGAGGAGTATCCCTTAACACCAAATAAATTTTTCTGCAGTCATAACACAAGGCTTCTTTTCCCTTGTGATTTAATAAAATGTGAGATGATTTTGCTGTTAATGTGAACACAAGTGCCAGTAGTGCAGTGTATGAAAGCATCTGTACCTGAAAATACTCATTATATTTGAAGGCAGAAAAGTCTTTTGCTGTCTAGAATGTTGATTTTTTGAAGTGTCTAGTATGATCTGTGAACCCTTTACAAACTGTGCTAGCAAAGGAATATGAATCATGTGTTTTAATAAATTGGTGAGTTTCTTACTGGAATAGCTGCGTTTTGTTTCAGAACTCCTCCAAGTATCTTTTCATTCTGGTGTTCAATGTGTATGAGCAGTTTTGATGCTTTGTAGCATCATTCATGCCTGTGATTGGCTCAGCTTAGACACAATCCCTTGCAAACAGTGTTACATGTCAACTGTGAGAGATAGGCACCTGCAGAAGTTCTGTACCACCTTAGAAGAGCTTCTTGGTGAGAGCTTTGTATGGTGCACCCACCTTTTTTGAGCACTCCGGTGAGGAGCTGCTGCTCTGAGTAGTGTGGCTCTGCTGGGCAAGAGTGTTCAGCCTTGGGACTTCCTGTGATTTTAGTTCCTTGGAGAGCAGAATTTTCCCAGTACCTTTCATGCACTCAATGTAATGCCAATGAATCTTTACTATTCTAAGATTCTCTTAAGAAAATTTTTTTTCTTTTGGTAGTGTTTCTTCTCCCAAATGGTTCAATGTAACATGTTAGTTGATTTCCCTGTGCAGTGATATTTAATACCCAGTCTACTGCCTAGAAATATGTATTTACACAAAATGCCAAACAGATAATCCTGTATGGAGAGTATAAATCCCTTAGTTTTATTGGGAAGAAATACTTCTAGGATTGTATTTCCTCTCTGTGCTTCAGAAAATAAAAAGTTATGTAGGTAAACACTGCATAAAGCAAATTTTCCCATCTTTGCTTACTGTTATCTTAAATAATCTTTTTGAGTTTTTTTTAAAAGAAAACAATATCGGTTTATCAGGAAGTGCATGGTAGGTGTTAGCAAAGTATGAACTCTTTCATAATTTAAAATTATGATCCTTAGAGAAAAAGAATAAAGTTCATGTCCTCAAGCTGCAGTTCATTTTTATTGTCCTTATATTAGGTTTTCACTGGGTGTATATTAGAGTTACTGCCTGAAGTTTGGAATGCAGCCAGGCACTCATCCTGGAGCGTACTGCCCGATCTAAATTGCACGTACTTTCACACATTAAGGAGCTACCTTCTCCCCAGTTGCCATCTGTGTAATTTCTTCAGTTTTCACAAAATTTATCCTTAAAAGGCTTTTATTCTTTTTTTAAAAAACTCAAACAGATTCACTTAAAAAATTTTATGCAGTGTTTTAAGTCTCTCACTACTTGCCTTTTTTTTCCTTGGGTCCTTATTTTTAGTGTGCTAAGTTCTCACTGTCTGTTAAAGTATATTTTCTGCTTTTCTATTTGAGTTGCTCTTTATACAGGTTATTGAAATACTTAATTGCACTGTGCATTACTTTTTTAATCAGTTTCAAATTTCATTTGAGTGACTTCAGGTTTTTGGCAGAAATTGTTAGTGTATGCTTTGATTTTTGGATTTTTTTCTACCTTAATGTAAACACGTTGCACATTCATTCTAGAGTAATTTTTGTCTTTCATATTCACTGTAAATTAAGCATGTTCATGATCAGTTGTATGAAATTGTAAATTATTTAAAACTCTTTATACTCAATTTGCCTTGGTTTACAGTTGTCTCAGATCTTCCATTTTAAAATGCACTTTGTATATGGCATCATTAGTTTTCTCTTTTGTTTGTAGCACTGTTGCCAGATTGTTACCTAATTAAAATTGTGAAATAGCTTTTTTTGAAATCAACTTTCATTAATACTTAGTGGGACTTTGCTAATTTACATGAGCTGGCAAGGTGTCCTCTGCAGTCAGTCCCTCTGGTTCCTCCAGCACTTAATGCTCCTAAGTTCTCTCACACCGAAGGAATACGAAATGGATTCATAGCTGCAAAGCCTAGAGGAGGTAATGAGATCACTAGGTTCATTATTTCATTCATTGCATCTGACTTGCTTTTACTGACAATCTCAAGCTGCTGTTCCTCTTCAGTACCATAAAATACTTTAGTTTATCTTTTAGCAGACTTTGAGATGCAAAGGTCAATATTTCTGCAAGTGGATCGATTTGAAGTTGTTTACTCAGACTGTGGATCTGTTCTGCTACTTGCTTGACTTCATTTAGGCTTCTTATTTCCGTAGGGTTGCTTACTTGGCATATTCAAATTATGCTCCATGGTAGTTCTTAAACAGACTCATCAGAGAGTTCAGTTCTGTGAGATTCTCTTGAAAACTGTTGCAGGCTTTGGAAAATCTTTGTACTGACTCTGTATTTGTACCATACATCATCTACCATTTGCAGGAAACCTTGATTTTTTTACTCAGTTCTCATACGAATAGAAGCAATTTTATAATTTTTAAAAAAAGGTTTGAATTTTAGTTTTGTAGTGTACCTGTATGGACTTGCTGACTGTCTCAGAGATGTTGGGCATCTGTGTCTGTGTATATGTATGTAAGTGAGTGTGCATACTGTCCTGACAGCAGGGAGTGGAGGAGGGTTGTTGGTGGTTACTGGAGTTGTTTGGAGGTTTTATCTGGGTAATTAAGCTTGTTACCAAGGGAGCCTTTTCCTTTTGCATGTGCCTTGAAGTTGGTGAATCCCAAAAGTGTGGATGTGCTGCCCCAGGGCAGGCTGCAGCACATATCCTGTAGGTCCTGTGCCTCCTCAGAATGCTGAATTTATTATGTATTTCATGCACAGCATGTAAGTGCACATTTCCATATAGTAAATCCATGCTTCCCACTGCATCTGAAGGTAAAAACATCTGGAAGCAGATGGGTATCACTGGAACAGCTCAAGGCAATCTACTGCTGCCTTCTTTCCTGGGTGTTTTGTGGAACAGGCAGAGAGACCTGTGGGGATGAATTCTGGGGGATGGAACCTGCTTGTAGCTGCCTCCTTTATGAAAGGGCTGCCTGATCTTTCCCTCCTCCTCATGTCACCACATGTGCCTTCAAGGTTTGATGATCTGTGTGTGGAACAGGTGACAGGGAGGGGTAAGAACAGGAGGTCTTTGCCAAGGTGATCAAATGTGGGTCATTTCCCTGAGTTTGCTCTTGCATTATGTATAAAAACAGAGTTTACTGTAACCTGGGGCCTGTTGGTTAGAAATCCTTGTTTTTAATAGGAGTCCTTCTCTCTATGCATATTTATGCAAAATAATTCCATTTCTGGCAAGGCTTGCATGTTGCACTATTTGCTACACTGCTGCTCCTGGTTTGATTCCTTTTTTGCTTGTATTCAGTCTTTTTTCCTGGTATTTGAATTACTGCTGTTTTGTCTTGGTTCAGTGTATACTTGTCTTTCTTCTGGGTCTGAGATGTGTCGTTTTTATTTATTCATCTAGTGTTTTCAGTTTTTATAGCTCTTTTCTGTTACATCAAAAGTCAGAAGCTTGATTAAGTTCCTACTCTTACAGCATATGTAGACTGGCTTCATTATCTCCTATTGCCTTAAACTGTAATCTCTAACAAACTTAGGCAGCCAGCATGCCAAATGTGCACGAGGGGCTGAATGTGTGGGTCTGTGGGATGTTATTTTGGGGCACTGATTTTCACAGCTTAATGAATGCATTTTGGGTGGCTCTGTGCTGATGCTGGCAGATCAGGTCTCTGTGATCACCTGCAGCCCCTCAGTCAGTGGGGCTCTCTTGGGATAAAACACAAGTGCTGTGCAGCAGGAGCCCTCTCTGCTCTCACATGTACCTGTTCAGAGCAAGGAGTTACACTGACAGCTCCCTGAACACTGACTGTGCCTGTGTGTCACACAGTGGTGAGTGCCAAGGCACTGAGGAGCTTCTGCGTGCCAGCTTAGATCAAATGAACCCACAAATCCAAATTTTACTTATAGCTTTGTCAGTTCTCTGGGAGGTCAAGACCAAGTCTTTGCTTGCTATCTCTCTGGAGAACCTTTACTCTGATTTTTCTACTATTCTTATCTGCTGCTGCCACTGAAGGCTGCATTGCCTCGAGTCTGGTCGTCCCCAAGTCTGGAGATGAGCCACTTCTTATTTTTCTGTAAATTGCATGGTGGTTCTGGGTTGAAAGTGCAAGTGCCACATTGGTAGGGCAGAGTGGGCCCTCAGTGCCCAAGGACACAGTGTGTCCCACACAATTATTTTTGTAAGAGAGACAAAAAATTGAAGTGATAGGAGCTGCACTGATGCTGCAGTTTGAGACAGTGCTGCAAAAATAATTGTATAACAGAAGCAGAAGCAAAATTTAAAAGTATTCCTTCACATTTCTTCCCTTGGCTCCCCCTTTTTGAAGTCCAAACGGGTTCATTGGCAGCATTTATAGCATAGTCCATGAGAAGCTGCAGTGCTATGGCTGAAGGGACCGTGTGTTGTACAAACAAACAGGAGTAAGACTGAACATAGGAGGGAATTTCTTGGGCCAGCCTTACTTCCACAAGGTGTGTTTTCTGTGAAACTCAGCTGTGGATAATGAACAGATGCTGGGAAACTGGTTATTAATGCCCAGGAAAAGCAGCTGAGATTTCCCAGGCTCAAAGAAGGATATAGTAGACTAAAGCGACTGTCAAGAAATATGTGACAAGAGTGGGCAAGGATAAAGATACAGAATTATTTCTGGGCAAGCCACATGGCACAGAGTAGGATTATTCTGCCTGGAAAGAGGTGACCAGATGGAAGCATGGAAAATGCAAACAGGGGCTTGGGGTTTGTTTTTTCTTGTTTCATAAGAATTGGGTCACATCAAATGGATCTAACAATTGGCAAGTTTAAAAAACAATTTTTCTTTTCTTTTGCAGTGAATAATTAACCCTTGCATGCTGCTGCAAGATGCTGTAGATATAAAGCTGGTTTAGACAGACACATCCATGACAGAATAAATTTGCTGGGGTTTTAAGGATTTGGGACAGTAACTCAGAAATATGAGTGTATTCTTGCCCTTTTCTTATGCTTTTCCCTACATGTTTAAGTGCTGTTGGGCAGGTGAACCTGTCTTCTGACCCAGCACAGCTGCTGTTTTCTTTAGTGTAAAAAAGCTCTGGCAGTTGCATGTTGTTCTGATATCTACTGGAACAGAGCTGTTCAAACAAATCTTGTAAATTGTTAGTACACCAACAGCCTGGTCATTAAGCTCTGTCAATATTTGGTGTAGTAAATACTTTCTACATTTGGTTTATGTGCCCTGGAGAATTTTGCTGATTGATTGAAGTGATTGATACTTCCAGGAACCGGTCTGAATTCATGATGAAATAACAGTGAGATGAGATTCTAGATAACTGTTTCTGTGCTGCTGCTTCATGCTTCCTCAACTTGTATGAAGCGTGCTTAGAGGCCAAGACTTGTGTTTTGGGAGGCAAAACCTGTCAAAACTGAATTTCCTGGCAAATTGCATGTTTAGAGATTCATGCTAGTTGTTGGATAATGTGGCTGTACTGCTAGTCTGCTCCTGGCTCAAAGGTGAGTGTAGTGATGTGTGTTAAACACGGAGAGCTTTGGCTCAGTTCAGAGTTCTGTGTGTCCCTGGTACATACACAACTGGCTGGCTGCATCCTTTTCCAAAGGCCCACCGGTATTCTTGGGAGTCTGCACTTGGATAAACTGGAAACTGCAGAGGGGTTTTTCAAGATCCCTCCTTACAGCTAGCAATTAAGAAAAAGGCAGATTTTTCTAACAGATCAAATTGTTTGGATTTTTTGTCTTTCCTATTGATTCCTTTTCAGCACAGTAGAAGCCAGTTATGTGGGCATGGTGGGGTGTTTATATGTGTGGACTGAACTGTCCAGAATAAACTTAATCTATTTGCAAGGTGTGCTCTGATAATATAATCAAGCTTTTCCTAATGAATGCTGTTGCATGTACAGAATACAAAACTTTGGCTATTCCCTTATAAGATAAGCAAAGCATAATATTTAATTATGTTAAATATACACAAATTCTTATCTACAGTGTTTATGTAGCTGAGAAGCTTGGAATATCAGGGATGGTAAAAATACCTCCTGATTAACTGTGGTTCTGAGGACAGTGAAAAAGTGACCGAGTTTCCTATCCTGTGATCTAGGTAGCTTACAAACACCCTAAGTCCAGCTTCTGTGTATTATTTTATTTACTGTGTATTCCTCATTTTATTTTGTTTTTCTGAACAATTTACAATGTTCCTGGATGACTGATGTCCTTTATAAATACTGAGATATTCACTATGCAATATAAAATCAGAATTTATCCCAGTATATATATATACTCATCAGTTTTTTGGGAATATATATTGGTCATTCTGAATGTGTTTTTTTCCAACACAATTTTAAAACTGAAAAAATGCTCTAAGTAGTTTTGAGAAATTACAGTCATTTCAGTTTGAACTTGTGTTTATACAGTATAATACCAGAAAATGGTGCATATACTTCTGCTTTCTATTTGTTCTGTCTCCACCTTGAGAGAAGGTGCATAGATTTCTGAATTTGTACATAAGTATAATTATGCAAAATAAATGCTCAGTTATAAAATAATATTCCGAAAAGAAAAAAGTAATTTGCCTTTAATAAAACACTTGAAGAGTCTCTGATAAGTATTCTTTTTTTCTTGACAGTCTGTGGTGGACGACTGGATTGAATCATATAAACAAGACAGGGACATAGCACTTCTGGATTTAATCAACTTCTTTATCCAGTGTTCAGGATGTCGAGGTACAGAACATGGGAAACCAGTTGTATAGAATAAATATGACCTACAAACGTGTTAATGCAATTGCTGGTAAAGGTGGGAGATGCTTGGATTGGTATCCTTGTGTGCATGGTTTGTGTAGAAATATTGTCTGCATTCCAGAATAACTTGATTTAAAGCTTGTTTGTGAAAGGCTACCCTTTCTTAATTTCCTGTCATCATGCTAAAGTGTACAAATCCTCCCAGAGACACTCTACTCGTCAGCAGCAGGAGACAAAAGACCTGGTACTCCAGGTAGGCATATCTTTATTTCCCCTTTCTGTTTCTTCCTAATTTTTTAATTGCAAAAATTAGTAGATAACTATACCTTAACTTTGATATTTTTTCTTTCTTATTAGGAAAATGATTTTTTTTAACTGAAGAGGAAGGATTCAGGCTTCAGTTCACATCAGTTAGCAAGAAAGATTTCCTGTGGATGAAGCACCAGTGTTATTTGTTCCTCTGTGCTACTTTATCACGTCAGCAGCGAGTGCCCTGCCTTTTATACCCTGCTTAAGCAGTCTCCATTACCAGGCTTGCAGCAGTCAGCCATTCTAGCATTCTGTTGCCACACTGTGCCTTCTAATGAATTTTTCATGTGTTTTCTTTTTTCAGTTAACTCAGCCTTGAAAGGAGACAGAGCTCCACTCTGTCTGTAGTGCCCAGCACCAGACTTTCACTGCTTTCTGATGCTTCCTGGAATTTACTTTGAATAGCATGGAAAACAACCCACAATTCAGAAATTCTTTTTCTTCGTTTTGTATCTGATGTGGGAATATACCATTAGGCATCAAATGGTCTGGGTAGAAATCCCTTTTCTTCCTTCTTAAGTGTAAGGTGAATTCTTGAGTAGTTAGAAGCATCAGAGAAAAGTAATAGAAAGCATCAGCAGCTTCAGCAACCCTTATTCATAGCTGAAGGAAATAAATGTATTTTGTGGATGACAGGAAAGACTGAAGCTCTGGAAGCATTCTGTGAAAGGGCTGAAGGTTAGGGCTTAGGTTACCAGCTTGTGTCAATGTCTGCACTGTTCACACAGAACCCCTGAAACATTTTTCAGTTGTGTTTGGCAGCTTATGTGAAAGCAGTTGTATTCTGTGTGGTTTTTCATTTTTGGTTTTTTTTTTTTATTAACTGACTCCTGAAGGTGTAAGTGAAAAAAAGCAATCCCACAAGCTTATTTGTGAGAATTTGGGCAACATTAAGCCAAAGGCATCTTTGACTATATGTTTATATTTTTATTGTTGCAAGCTTTTGGTCAAGGCATGTCATAAATATCTTCATTCCCCTCCTGCTTTCTAATTTATTCTCCCTTTCTTTCTCCTCATTAGAGAAAGCAGCACTCTGATAAGATTCCTATTTTTTAAACCCCTTGTTGGTGAGTGATGCAGGCTGAATGCCCACTGTCAGCCATATGCTGCTGGAGCAATGCTTCCCAGAAAAGCTTTCTGTTGCTGGCTGGGAGGCAGCAGCACTGTGAGTGCCTGATGTCATTGACTTGGCTTTTCTTTGAATGGTGACTCTCCATTTTCAGTGCTCTGCTCTGTATCCCAGGGCTTTCTCTGCTGAGCTTCTTTCAGTGCCTTCTGGTCCCAAACAGCAGTGGTAGGAGAAAAGAGGCAAAAATTACTTAGCTCCCAAGTCTATAGTGTGTTTGGGAGAACTATTTCTGTGTTGGAATTTTTTGCCGTGGCTACAGTAACAGCTGTAGAACAGGGTTAAAATCCTGGCAAAAGTGCAGTTCCTTCCAGTTTCCAGTAATATGCTTATTTTCTAGAATAAATAAGAGCTTATCAGAAGAGAGTGGATTTTATTGGTAACCTGCTTAGGGTAAAGTGCATACCAAGCTTTCCTTATTGGAAATGAGAAATAGGGGGTTGTTTTGTATCTTGTGAGGAAGACCAAGGTTCTTTTTCATGGGAAGATCATATATTATGACATCTTTATTTCCCTTTAGAAACTTTGTTGATATTCTTGCTTATATCTATTTCTAAATAACAACCCCTTGTGAATCTCAGTGTCTGCTTTGTCTTCCTTAATTTTCTTCTTTTCAGTTTGCTCCAATAACATTGTCATGGATTCTCCAGCCTCCTTTCCCAAAGTTCTGAATGCTGACTGATGATATATTGAAGTTTGTGATCATTAACTGAAGGGAGGAGGAGAACTAACTTGGGACAAAATTTCTCAGGAAATTGTGATGCTAGATTTATAAAACTACCATTTCAATAGTACTTAGAATCACTTGATATCTAAATACGCGCAAAGTACATTGAGCTTGATGTGTCATTCAGAAGTTTTGAGCAGGTGGAAGAGTATGTGTCTGCTTTCTAGCTTTAATTAGAAATCAAGGCACTAAACTGTTCTGTTAGCAACACTTTTGACCCTGAAAAAATACCTTTCTGTTCAGAGAAACACTGATTTTTGTGTATTTATCTCACTCTCTTGGGCATCACAGATGCTTGAATGAAACTCTTGGCATCTTCCAGCTTTGCTTGAAGCTGTTGCTAAAATGAGAAGTGATCTCTTATAAATATGAGTAAGCAGGCGTATTGTGTAAATTGTTAACACTAACAATTGTTAAATTAGTTGCTTTTGCAGGTAAATGTAAAAGATCTGTGCAATTTAAAATTCAATAAATATGCACCAAATATTTGAGTATGTCTGTCCTTTGTCAACTCTTCTGAGTATGTTTAATGTATGTCCATTTAAAACATAGGAGATTGGGTTTTAGTTTGACTGCAGTAATCATTCTGTGTTTTTAGAGTACTAGTTGGTATAAATGAGAAATTTCTTGTCAAATTAAACAGTCAAAACATTGCAGTTCAGTAAGCAGATTTGCATGGGAGTTGGTCACTTGTCATCTCCAGTTTGCTTGCTCAATCTGTAGATACTTTGCCTTTGCTAATTTTGATTACAAAGAAGTGAGATGGTTATGTAAAGATTTTTTCTTTATCTTGCTTGTTGTTTTCCTTTGAAAATACAAAAAAGTCCCTGCCTTTCACAGCTTGTCTGTCTTTTGCATCGTGTTTTGTTGAATCTCTGTGGCAGAAAAATGTTTAACAAGGACTGGTACATTTACCTGTTCACTTTTTGTTTCTGACCCTTTTGAAATGTGTTGCTGCTTCAAGAGGGAAGATCTTTTATGAGATAGTAGCTTAGAAAGGTGAATAAGTATTAAAACACTACTTCTTGATGGAAAAGCTGTGAAAATGCTGTTTACAGTCCTTGAAAAGAAAACAGGTATGTCTGTTGGTAGTAGGTGTTTATTTTCCATGGGATTTACAATCTGTAAAGCAGGTGGTGTTATATTTACTTTCTTATTCCTAAGTCGGGAACAAAAGTTCAGTTTCCATAAGTAACGGGACTTTGGACATTAGCTTGTTTTAATGATAAAGCCCTTTTTTCAATTAAGTGCCACTGGACTGGGGCAGTATCTACACTACTGAAATTTCCATCTCCACTGTTGTGCTTTGGTCTGCAGCATTGTGGATTCAGGCACCCTCCTCCCTTGTAGAAGTGTTTCAGATCAGTGTTCAGAGTTTTCTGGGAGTTTTTGTGATCTCTTTTCCATGGCTTTCTTCTTTCTAGGAACATATTTTTGCTTTTCCTCATTTTCTCTCTTCTTCCTTTGAATGTTTATATAAAGCACAGCATTGAGTGCTGAGCTCCCTGAGCTGCTTGCAAGCAAACTGAAATGTCTAATCAGCAATATGTACGTGAGGTCCCAGAAGGATTATAACTGTGTCAGTGTGATGCTGCATCAGGGCTAATTAGCTCTGCCTCTCAGACTGAGTAATTAGCTCAGGTATCCTGCTCTGCTGCTATGACAACCAGGCTGTTTCCATTTCTGGATCTCCCTGGATTTAGAGCTGACTTGGGTATCTGCATGGCTGTCAGCTCATGCCTTCTGTTATTGATAGAAAACAAACAGAAAGCTCCTCAAGCACTCTGACCTTTCTACATTTTAAAAGCAGAAAGCCATGCTTGTGGAATAAATATTTTTTTTTTCGAACCAGAAGCAATTAGTGGTTGAAACAGCCTCTTGAGCTGTGAAGGAAAACAAGCCACTGAGTCCATGGGAGAAAAGAAGCTTCCTTTTGCGGGGAAAAGGGTCTCGTGTAATTGAAAAGGAAACTACTTGACTGCTTTCAAGTGTACAGTGAAATGATTCTCATTCCTTCTCTCCCATCCAGCTCCTTCTTTCTCATTTATTTTCTACTGGGCAAGCCAGAAACCTGTATATTTTTAAGCAGGTTATCAGAAGTAGTCACTAATGAGCAGATATTCCAGCTGTCACCTGTTGGCCTGGATTGCTGGTTCTGCTTAAGGCTGAGTTTTCTCAGTTGTGAATAAGCAGAGATCTCTGTATGACTCTTTCCCCAGGGCTTAAAGCCAGACTTCTTTGTGGAACTTCTCCTGTGAATCAAACACTTGGGGTTCCACACTCTCTTCCCACTTCATCCTTCAGTGCCTGGTTCCTCACCTGTTCTACAGATCCTCTGTGAAATTCTGATTGAATGGTGCAAACTTAGCCAATATGTGCAGGAACTCTGAGTTAGCTTGCTTGTTTTGGTCTTTATTAATGTTCTGTGAGCTTAATTAAGGGAAAACTAATAGATGCTGCTTTGCCAAAGGCAATTGAAGGCTAAAACCAGGAAAAAGTAGCATAGAATGGCTGTTATATAGTCTGACAAAAGCAGTGAACAAGCAGGTGCTTGCTTTGCAGTTGGAAGGAATTACAGAAAGCAAATTAGCCAGGAAACAGTGTTATTCACTCTGATTAATAATATTTTAATAGAGGGTGTAACATGGTAATTAGAGAATGGTCTAAAAATATTAGTTGTCTGTGGTTTTGTGTTGTGATGGAATCATTGTTCTGTATAGGTGGACATTATGGAACACAAAGACTTTGGTAAATCTAATCCCTGCATATGAGCCTTTTGCAAGGTACTGCAGAGAAATGTTGCTGACTTTGGCATGTGTTAAAAAGCTTTACCTCTTCAGTCACTCAATTATTATTAAGAAGTTGGTATCATAAATATTTTGTATTGCTACCATGTTAGAAAATATTGCAATTCATTGCATTAGTGCTTGTATTTTTATTAAGTGTATAAAGTCTGCTTTCTCACAGATTCTTCAACAAAATCCCTTTTCAGTGTGAATATAAGGGAGAATGTTGCAATGTAGGAACTAATATGCATTTTGAAAAATTGTTATTTACTTGTGTAGCATTTAAGTCATAGCAATGTCAAGGATTTCTGAAATATTTTGTATGCATAGTATAAAGAAATAAATGCACCCCAATAACTATAAAGCAGTTAAAAACATGCTGTTGTTAACCACATTCAAAAAAGGGAGGATAAGACTAGGATGGGAATGGCTTAATCTTAATTTCACGATATGGTGAAGATAAACAAAAACTGAACTTTGTACTTCTTCTTTCTGAGCCTTGAGGTAATTTTTACAGTGTGTTGATCTTGAAGTGAAAACTTAAAAGATTCAAACTGAAAATAAGATGCAAATGGTGGAAGGTAAATCAGATTACCACGCATACATTAAATGTTTTGTTAGTTCTTTAAATGAATATAGGTAGGGGTAAAAAGTTCATATCAGACACTTGGCAATTAATATCATCAAAATCAATTGTTTGTGAAGAAGTACAAATAGTTAATATCTGTTGACATTCTGGAAATTAAAGCTTTGGTTTTGTTGTGTGTATAGTTTTAAATCAAAAAGGTTTTTACTTTGTCTTCCTATTTGCTGCTGAACGTATTTGTACTTGTCATCTCATGTATTCTTTCTTCCTTACTATTTCTTTCTCCTCTTCTTTAGCTCTTCAAAGATTATTTGGCTATAAGGAAAGTAATTACAATTTCTTTTTTAATTCGTTTAAACTCTGCATGTTACTGTCTTCTGGGGATGAGAAGGGTTGAAAAATTACAAAAAAATCCCATCTGAAAGTGTAAAAAAGTGTTGAAGTTGAAAAAAACATTTTATAGCCTCTTGTGAGCTAATGGCATCTCTTTCCCAAAAGATGTATCCTGCTACTTTCAGAAACGAGTGGGAAAAAGCCATAGGAATTTACTTTCAGTGCAGGAGACATTAAGGAAGGGCACACTGGTTGTGGTTTGAGAATCTGAATGAAATACCTGCTGTGCTGAGTTCTCACTGCAGTCCAAGGTTTCCCGCTATGAACTGGTAACAAGAGCAACAGTAATTTAAACCAAACATATTTTTCTTTATTGCTTGCTACCTGAATGTATCAAACTATTCACATTGCACATACAACAGCAGACCAAAAAGGAGCTAGCTTAAAATCAGCTATTAACTAATTTATGGGTATGAATTAACACAAACTTTCAAATAATTTAAATACATTTATTGAAATAATTGCCGGAACTCATGGTACTAGCATATTTTAGAGCAAATCTCTAATGTAAGGAAAGACAAATTAGCTTTGAAATTCTGCTCTGCTAGTTCTGTATAATAAGTTCAAATCTCTGCTGAAAATGAAAGCACTCCTTATTAGCCTGGAACAAAGTCTGTGTTCTGCTCCTGTGCACTACTAAACTCAGAGCTTGTAAAATTATTTTTGGCACTACTCATTGGAGAAAAATTGTACAAGGAGTTCAAATACTGTTGCCTGTTTTCCACTGTATTAATTTAATTACATCCGTATTGATCTGGAAGATAGCACTACTCACATGACTACAGAGGTAAAACTTATGGAGTCTCTCAGACAGTGCTTTTAATGATACAGCTTTTAAAGAGAAGAGCAGTAAATATCTCTTGGTGCTAATAATTCCAGGTAGTTGCTGCCTTACTAGCCAGATCTGTGCCATTTCCTCTCTATTTATGTTTTCTTTCTGTATTATATAAAAATATATTACAGGAGGAACATCCTCCTGTACTAAGAGGAGTAAAAGCCTTAGTCTGATTTATTTTTGACAGTATTATTCTCAGACTTGTGAACAAATTAATGTCAGTGTATGAGTTTGCTAGCTGTGTGTGTTACACATTGCTGGATTTACTGCAGATGACAGGTGCTTCCTGAGAAGACAAGAACTAATTATAAGAAGCACCCCGATACCACTAAATCTTAGATCTTTTCTGACTGGATTACAAATTGGAAAACTACTCATGTCTCTGGCCTTTCCAAAGATGCAAATTCTGCTGAAGGTTTAGCCAGACTTTTTGCAGACCAAGGGTTGGAATTAAATTGCAAAAGTGATACTTCTCTCAGCAAACACTGTAATTATGGTTCTCTCTCCTTTGCATTAATGAAGCCATAGACTTATTTGATTAAGTGCAGGGCTGATACACTGCAGTAATTATTTCTGAAGAGAAGGATATGGGGATGATAAGAAAGGGTCTGTATCCTAATGAAAAAGTGGTATTCTCTGGCACAAAGAAAGTGATTAAACCAAATCAAATATTCTGTTAATCTGCAGGCAATCAGTAGTAGCTGGATATAGGGGAAAAAAAGGTTGGGTCTCAAAGAAGAGACATCCTAAACTGAAAGAAGTGGAATCTGAAGCAGATCCAGTCCTACTCAAATTGTGCTGCTGCCTACTTCCTTCCTTATTTGTATGTATCTGATCTGATTGTCTCAGTTATCTTTAACCTGAACCATGACCAGCTGAGCCTTACACTTGTTCATGTCCTTTTAACTGAAAGTTACAGCATTTTCTGATGCTGCCAGAGTCAAAGTCATTACAGGGCAGAATGGTGTAAATAGCCTTTACCTTGTCTTTTCCTTACTTACATGGAGCAGAAGTGTGGTGGAATGTTTTTGGGTGCTGGAAGGGTAGGAAGGGGAGTTGTACAAAGCAGCAGCCAGGAGTTCCCTTGCTAGCAGCCTCTGTCCCCTTGTTTAAGGACTGATAAGCCCAGCAGAGCTGAGCCCTGTTCTTGGGTGACTGTCACCAGCTGAGACACAGGTACAGAGCTTTGCATTTCTTTCTGGTAATGGCATTAGCTTAAATTTCAGCTTTGAACTACTGATGTTGACCTGTAGCATTGGCTCTGGGTGTGAAGGGATGAAGTTTAAAGCACCTGGGGCTGATGAGAGCCCTTTCCTTCAGGAACAGTCACTGGCCTTTAACAGGCCTCTAACCATCTCTTGTTAGAATTGGCTTCTACAAAGTCATGACATCATTTTTTGGAAAACCTTTAATGTAATTTGTCAGATGTACCACAATCTCTACTCTTTATTTTGTTTATTTCATCATTATTGAAATAAAAGTTCTTGTGACTTATGAAAAAGGGCCTAGAAATATTGTCAGCAACTTGGGAGAGTGAAAACAAACTGTATATATGTTTAGTCATACAGATATAGATGTAGTTTGTGGTGTGACTTAAATAATGGTAGTTTCTGTACTGTTGGTTCAAACCTTCTTTGCCCTCTTGCACTTTTCAAGCTTATGTTCTTCAAGTCACTTTAATTAGCCATTCAAAGTGACTTATTTTTCATTGATGAAGAGGAGGCAGATGTATTTCAAGAAAATTCAAACATTTTTTTAAGGTTAACAAAGTACTGCTGTTATTCCTGTGTTCTCACAGCCTGCCTTGTAAGCTGCTAGTTGTTTCCTTATGGTGGAGAAGACTGAAAAGTGCAAAATGTAAGACATCAGGTAAGTCTATTCCCACAGATCTCCATAAAATCAGAAGTACTTTCTCATAATCACAGCTGGACTTAAGAGTTTTTCTTTCCAAAGTTTTGAACAAAAAGAAATAGAGAATCTCACCAACTAGACCATAAGTGTTTCCCATGGAAGTCCTGCTGTAGACTGTGGCTGTGTGTACCACAGTGCACTTTTAGGGAGCTCCTTTGCTTCCAAGGATATTGCTCACATAACATGTTTGAAGGGATGTCAACTAGAGTCCTTTAAGTACTCCCTTCAGATTACTTGACAACCAAAAAAGGTATGGAATCCCATGCCATCATGACTGCAACTGTAAATTAGTCTCTGATCTTGGGACCTATCTCACTTTTGGAGTCTGAAACTGTTACTGAATGGCAACAGTCAAGTTGCCAAGTGACTAACTCCATGTCTTGTAACAAGAATTTTGTATTTTATGTGTCTTCATTTTACTGTTACAAACCAGCTGTAGATTCTCACTTATTGTTCCCTATCCTTAGGACATATAGTGGATTTCATTGAAATTCTGTCTTTAGAAACTTTGAAGACAATTTACTTCTGATCTGCAGCGAGGGATTATTCTAAAGCTGTGGCCTAACAAAACAAAAATCTCATGTGATTTTTGCAATTCATAGAACTGTCAAATAGGTTGGGTGGGAAGAGCCATTAAAGCTCATCTTATGCCACCCCTGCCATAGGCAGGGACACATTCTACTACCCCAGGTTGCTCCAAGCTCTGTCCAGCTTGGCCTTGGACACTTCCAGGGATGGGGCAGCCACAGCTATGGCTGTGCCAGGGCCTCACCTCCCTCACAGGGAAGAATTCCTTCCCCATATCCCATCTATCCCTGCTCTCTGGCAGTGGGAAGCCATTCACCTTTGTCCTGTCCCTCCATCCCTTGTCCAAAGTCCTTCTCCAGCTCTCCTGGAGCTCCTTTAGGCACTGGAAGAGCTTGGAGGTCTCCCTGGGTCTTTCCCTTCTCCACATGAACACTCCCAGCTCTCCCAACCTGGCTCCAGAGCAGAGGGGCTTCAGCCCTTGGAGCATCTCTGTGGCCTCCTTTGGACTTAGGCCAGCAGCTCCTTGCTGGTCTTGTGTTGGGAGCCCCAGGGCTGAAGGCAGTTCTGCAGTGGTGGCCTCACCTGAGCAGAGGAGGAGAATCCCCTCCCTTGCCCTGCTGCCCTTGATGTGGGATGAGCCCTAGATGGGGCTCTGTGGGCTGCAAGCACAAGCAGCTGGGTCACAGTCAGTTTTTCATCCACCAGTTCAAATTAGAGTCACATTCACTGACATATTTGTGTTCAAAGAGAAAAGAAAATACATTCAACTATTAACGCCTGTCTAGACAGCATCATTTCATCCTGGCATGGCACCATCAGTAGAATCTCAGCAGGCCACATTCTTTTCAGGTTCAGAGGAAAGGAATAAATTTGGTTTCATATCTTGTTTAATAATTTGGTGAATTATTGAGTAAGTGGTAAGTGGCCTCCAGTGATGGAGGATCTTCTTGCTCAGAGTAGTGAGAAGATTGAGTTGGGAGCATTTGATATGTAATTTTCCAACCATTGCAGCAGGTTGAAGTGTCTTTTCAACCAGTCACCATGGAAGTTGCTTCTAGAAGATGTAAACCTTTTCATTAATATGGAGAAGAAAGTATATGTCAGTTAATTCCTGGTACCACTTGTAGATATTGCAATACCAGATTGAATCTTAAGTCCTGATAAACAAAGGAGATTCAATTGCCATTAATTTTTTGTCTGATTTATGGAGGATTTAATCTTAGTGATAATGGTTCAGAAAGCCAGGCTGAGTTACTATTTGTTCTCAAGATTTGTTCATTAATGTAATTTTTTTTCTTTTTCACTTTTTTCCCTCCTTTTTTCCCTGAAGATGCCAGGCTTGTGGGGCTGGAACCAAATAGTGAAAGTTTGTTGTTGATTCAAAGATGCAGAAATTTGCCTTACTGGTGTCATATGCTTATTCTGAAAGAATAAGAAAAATTTTTATTAAAAATAAAGAAACAGCGTATTCTGATGTTTAAGTCTTGAATATATTTGTTGTCAACTTGTAACTAAACCCATAGATTAGAGTTTAATTTTTGATATTTGTGTTTGGAGTTGCTTACCCTTCTGTCAAAAAGATACTTTTTTCTCTTTTTTATGATATGTGAGTACACTTGAGCTGTAAAGGTGTTTGAATATTTTTCTCTGTCATGTGTTCAGCTCCACTTGTAGTACTTACAGGAGAAGGTGGCAAACAGGCAAGGTTCCAGCCCAGACCCATTAATAGAAGCATTTGCAAACTATTTTGTTCTAATAGCAGTGATGGATATTCTCACTCTTAAATTTTAATATTCAGCCTTTTTTTTTCCCTTTGGTTTCCATGGTAGCCTGTAGCAGCAGGATTATTCTTCAGTTATGTACTGTGTGAAAAACCAGTTTGTAGAGCTCTGAGCTGGGTACTCCTTGGGAAGAACAGGCTGCTTTTTGTGAAGGAGAACAGTCCTCAGCCCAGGAAGTGCTCTCTTCTGCCTGTGCTGAGCAAAGCTTGCAGTTCCTTCTGACTGGAAACAGGGAGAGACATCATACTGTGATGAAAAATGCACTTAACCCTTAGGGAGTTGGAGACTTTGACCTCATGCAAGCAGTTTAAGGTGGCAGGGATTGTAAAAATGGGCAGTCCTCTCTCCATTTCTTTCTTACTCTTGTCAGCCTATAGTAACAGCAGCCAAGTATTAAATGTCACAGAATCACAGGGTGGTTTGGGTTGGAAAGGACCTTGAAGCTCCTATTGTTTCACCCCCCGACACAGGCAGGGACACCTTCCACTATCCCAAGCTACTCCAAGCCCTGTCCAACCTGGCCTTGGACACTTCTAAGGATGGATCAGCCACAGCTTCTCTGGGCAACCTCTGCCAGGGCCTCACCACCTTCACAGGGAAGAATTCTTTCCCAGTATCCCATCTAACCCTGCCCTCTGGCAGGGGAAGGAAATGGGAAGCCATTCCCTTTGTCCTGTCCCTCCATCCCATGTCCAAAGTCCCTCTCCAGCTCTCCTGGAGTCCCTTTATACACTGGAAGGTGCTACAAGGTCTCCCTAGAGACCTGTAAAAGTGAATTACATGTATGAAGTATCATTTTTAGGGAATATGCAAGCAGGATAAGGGGAAACTGAACATCTGTAACAGTGGAATTAAGGATGGAAAGGTGCCTTTAAATGCATGAACGTGTAAGGGGAAAGAAAGAAATTATGGAGTCTGAAAACTGCAAGAAAGGAATGTGTTCTTTTGAGGACTCATCTCCACAGAGGAGCTTAAGAAGCAGGAGAAAAGAGGGGCAGGCCTGTACATCCCCGTGGTTTTGCTTTGCTTCGACAGCCAAAAGAGCAGTTTTCTCTTTTTGCCCAATGAACACACTGAGGGACTGCTTTAAGCTACTGCAGAATGATAGAGCCAGGATTTACCACTGAACAGGGACAGATATTACAATGTAACTCCATTTTTTAATATTCTCATCAAGCAGAAGATCCTTAGTGTAACTCCCCTTGGTGTTCACGTTGTGAGCTTCAAGGACAATTTCATGGGGGAAGGACAGGAAAGCAATTAATAGGTAAGAGTCTGTGTTGACAGGAATGAGAATGTAGTTATGCCCAAAAAACCAGCTACTGTATAGAGAACTCAGCCTCCTGGTTAAACTTAAAAATGTGAGTATATTACAGGAAAGGCACCCTAATATTAAGGCTTCCAGACATCTTAAACTTATAGTGGGGGAGAGGGAGCACTGAAATGTCCTAAAAGGAAAATTTTCTAAAAGTGCTGAAAGCTGGGGGAAAAAATTCTGTTTGTTACAAAATAATGAGAAAACTAAATGCCCTTCACAAAATAAAACACACTATGAAGATTTTGTTAAAATGTTTTGTTTTACAGAATTACTCTGTATTTTCCCACTTCAAAGATTTTTTCCACCAAGCTGTAAGACACAACCAGAGGAGTTACAGGGTTGGTTAACCTGGTCTGTTAGAAGGTGCTCGTGTCCATAACAGGGGGTTGGAACGAGAGCTTTAGGGTCCCTTCAACCCAAACCATTCTGTGAGTCAGCTAGCTGCTTTATTCTGTCTTGCATTTGTGTATCTACCAGGAATTGTGTGATAATACATGGTGTGTTAACACAGCCATTTTTAATTTGCACAATATACACCATTTCAGCTAATTCTGGTAGTTAAATTTTTAAGGTAGAGGATCCAAAGCAATGTAAGAGGAGTTATAGTTACTCCTGTTTTTCTGATTAAACATGCTTTACTTGTAGTGCTCCTCTGTGTTTTTCTTCTTTCCTTTTTCCTTAGCAGCACTTGATTAATTTTTCCCCCTCGAGTCCACTATATTTATGTTAATTAATATACTCTCAGACTTTTCATTCCCTCTTGTATTTAATCTGCCATTTATTACTGTTTGTCATTCAGCACTCTTTTCAGGGCCTGCTGCTTTATTAATTATGTAAAGTTTTGGGTTTCTAGTATTAATAAGTTTATATAGGTGAATCTTTTTCATATTTTGCTCTCAAATACTCCTTAGTGAATTTTAGACACAGACAGTTGAAAAACACATTGTATGTTGAGCTTTCCTACTTTTCTGCTCCTGTTTCCACATTATAGTTGTCCTGTCAACACTTGCTGTGATCTGTGTATGTTCCAGCAGTTTATCTTTTCTCTATTCTGAGGTGGCAGTT
Source organism: Anthoscopus minutus (assembly GCA_013399455.1). Lineage (NCBI taxonomy): Eukaryota > Metazoa > Chordata > Aves > Passeriformes > Paridae > Anthoscopus > Anthoscopus minutus. Next base: position 309,842 of record VWYI01000078.1, on the reverse strand, counting down.
CCCTCTTGCATTGTATTTTTAGAAGCATATCCAGACTTTCATGGATTTTGGCTCTAATACATGCTCTCTCATTCTCTTACCCTTGCCAAAACATGTTGAAATCTATTCACTATGTTGTTTTAACTTCACTTTTGATATGGTACGTTTTCTTATTTTTCTATAGTAGCCAAGTTCCAATCAAAAATTTAAAAATTAAAGTGTTCCTTAAGGGTTTTTTACCAACAGGGTTTCTTCTAGTTATCTTTGCAAGTCCCTTTTAAGTAACGATCCCATCACTGCTCCAGAAATGGCCAATCCAGGAACAGAATCATTGATACCAGAAATTTTTGAGGCAGCAGATAGGGAATCTGTGCAACTCCAAGAGGGGAGGTTTTTCAAATAACATGTGACATGTTTAAACCACTGCTGTTACTGGTTCCCTGTTCCTCCTCAAATTGCTTAAAGACTAAGCTCAGAGTACTTAGACTTGCTAAAATTCATGGAATGGAAACTTGAAAGCCTTGATTTTTTTTTGATAGATACACATTTTGCAGTAAGGAAAAAGCAGGACTGGAGCCTAAGCCCTCTTCCTTGTGTTCTCTGGTAAGGAAGGGCTTTTTCTTGCTTTGCCCTTAGTTCTTATGTTTACAATTTTACATACCCAAAGAATGGTGTCACACTCAGTGTACCTACAGTTACAATTGTTTATGTGCTGCTCTTTCGTGCATTCATCTATAAGACTGCTAGGAGGATACCAGGAAAATGGAGAATGTGCAGTTAAGGACTATCTTGGAAACAGTTTAAATGGTCCAGACTCCTGCAGGAACCTCAGGAATAAAAGCCAAAGCAGTCTGCAGCATCCTTATCAACCCTCTTGTAAGAACTACCCACACACACTTCCTGCACTTCTTCCCGGGCTCATTGGCTGCAGCAGAGCTGCACACATCAGAGAGACAACAGTGTCACCTCCACAGCTCCTGTTCCCTCCCCAGATCGTTCTGGTGTCTGTACTAAAGAATCCACACAGAGTGGCAGACATCCTTGGGGGGCTGGTGACTCACCAAAGGTGGCACAAAGAGAGACTAAGTCAAGGTTACAAAAAGCATCTGAAATTTAGCACTTCTTAACTTCTGCTTTAATTTCTAAGCACAAAGATAAGGGTTTTTTTGCATGTGACTTCACAAATTCCTCGTGTTTCCTTACAGAAAAAAGCTGAACATGTGTTCAGATAGTCAGAAGGTAAAAAGGGGCTTTGAAATGGGCTAACAGCTAAGAGAAAATGGGTTGTTTTCCTAGAAAAGCAGGAAGAAAAAGGAGAATTCCTCTCATCTTGCATACTTCCTAAATGAGGACAAGAGAAAGATAAAGGCATTGCCTTGTGCCAGCTCAGCTAATTTTTTTCATTGTCTTTTCACAGGTCATTTTCAGTAAATGCTTTGGTCTTTAATATACTCTAAATAAGTGATTTCATGAGAAGCAGAAGTAATGAAGAGGGATTTCTATCTCTTGAGTATCTGTGTTCAACTTCCCTGGATTATACAAAAGCAGGTGAATGTGCTCATGAAGTGCATGATAAGAGTATGAGAGACAATATTCTGGATGCTGTGTAACTCAAAAAAAGATTGAGACACACAGTGCTGGGCAGGAGGTGGTTCTGCTGCAGGTGAAGCTGTTCTTGAAGAAGCAACAGCATTCCCAGTGTGTATTTCTCTCTGTCCCCAGCTCAGTGAGAGGCTGAGATTAACAGAGATTGGAGTCATGGTTCACTGTTCCCCAATGACCTCATTGGCTTCTATTCAATGACCTGCTTTTGTAAAATTCATTGGGACAATTTATATCCAAGACCAGTCAGGTTTGGTTAAAGAAAAAGATTAGAGTTTATTAAGCAACACAGTTACAGACAGAAGTGAACCCAAATCTCATTTCCTTCTTTCAGGTTAGTAAAAAAAGCATAGAAATGTTGTGGGTAGATGGTGGCTTTTACTTAAAGAGGGAAATTAAATATTTTAGATATAAGTTGTTTCCATGATGTTTCTTTATCTCTAGTCTCACTTTTTGAAGGACACCAGCTTTTCTCAAATTGACAGATAAAGTTCTTTACCTTTCTGCAGGAGCTCTGCAGTGCTTTCAAAGCCTCTGTTTTACTGTTGTTTAATGTGTCAGCTTTTTCCATCAAGTAAAGGATATGGGAAGATACTGGTCAACCCTGGCCTTGTGGCTCTCTGGGTGGTGCTATTGAACACTGAAAAGTAAGGATTGGTTCTGGGAAACTTGGATCTCGGCATTATCTTTGGTGTGCCTTGCTAAAAAGGTTTGGCACTGTATAGATATCAAAGGCAGACACCCCTGTAGTCCTGATCCTTCTGTGTGCTGGAGCAGCAAACAGTTACAGGAAAATGCAGAAGCCCTGAACTGAGGGTGTTTCTTCAGAGCTGTGACTGGGAAGCTCTCATGCAAGTTACAGCAGCTTCCTTGAGAGAAATGAAGAAAGGGCAGTTCAGGGCAGTTCTCTCAAGGAACAAGAGGCAGGTGAGTGAGGAGCAGAGTGTGACAGTCCATCAGCAAGGGACTCGCGTATGGCTGAGCTCTGTCAGATCTTTGGCAACTCCCAGGTGTGGCACAAAAGGTCTGGCCTCTTGTTCCTCTCTTTCTTCTGCCTTAGTTTTCTTACTAGACACTGTGTTTTGTGGATTCTAGAGCCTGTCACATCAGTTGAAAATCTCTAGATAATTACTTCACTTTTTGTATTTTTAGGACTTGCCTTCATCTTCCCTGCTTTACTACTTCTTAGAAACACTGAGAAGTACAGGTAGAAATAAGAGTAACAGGTGGCTGAGGAAAGGATCAAAACTCCATCAGGGAAAGTAGAAAGACTGACGGAAAGAGGATTGACCATGGCTATCTAATCCTCCTGTGATCATCTTTTGCCTCCTGACTTTCTGGAAAGTGGAGGTACCTTGCTTTATGGCATTTTGTTTATGTGCTGGTGAGATGTTGACATTGAGTAACAGGAGGCTTGTTTCTCTGATAAAGAAAATACCTTTTAGCAAAATCATGTGAAAGCATGTTGCACTGCTGACAGTATGTGTGTGGGTTACTGCTTAGCTCTGGGAACCTGCAGATGGGACGGGCACATTCATAGAAAGTGGAAGGAAGGGTGGACACTGAAGTAAATGCCCTTGGTTTGTGTGAAAGTGAACTTGGAGTTCTTTGAAGTATGAAATGTGGGTAAGTGTGATGTGGTTAAGAGAGTCAGCCTGGATTTCCAGGAAGCCTTCGGGGGAGTCCTCACTCTACTGAGTGAGGAGAAAGTGGGTAACAGCATTGCTCAGTTTTAAAAAGGCTGAAGATCTTGTTGCTTCCTTCAATTTTTGAAGGATTAAAGAGCAGGAGACTGCAGACACTTCATGCAGTTCTGTGGCAGGTAACAGGCATAAATTGAAATATGAATTGTAGTTTGACAGAATGGAAAACATTTCTGCTGTGAGGTGGCCAGGCGCTGGAGGCAGAAGAGCTCCCTTTATGGGTGAGCCCAGTGTGGGTTCACTGTCCTAGGACATACTCAGACTCACCTGGTGTAGCTGGGATCTGCTTTGGGAAGGATTTTGACTAGTGGCAGTCAGAAATCCTGCCAACTGAAGTTATTTTACAATTCTAGACTTGTAAGGAAGGTAAGAAGCTCTGAGTTTGTCCTTCTGTGGACAGTATTTGGTAAAAATCATAGGAAGTAGAACAGGGATAAATAAACTGTGTTGATATAGTAATTATGTACTTACTGCTTTTAAAATTGCTGGATTAAACCTTTTAGCTATCCTGAAGAATACATAATAAAAAAATCTACAGTATATGAAGCCTATTTCAATATGGTGGAACAGAAATCCATTATTTTTCCTTAGAGAAGTACTCAGTGTTTTAGAAACTGCTCTGGGGTTTATTGTAATAAGTACAGTAGTGGTACAAAGCAATTGCTCTCCCTTGAAATGAGTTTATCAGACAGGTTGGATGTTTTCAAGTCCTTTGTTATTACCTTATCCTGCACCTGATCTTGTGTTATAACAAGAGACACCTGGTGCCAAGCCTCTGCTCACTCAGCAGGTACTTGTGGCCAGTGGAAAACTCCCCAGGGAGGCCAGGGCTGAGGCTGTGCCCCAGGGACCGGTAGGATGCCTTTTGTTAGCAATGGCAATACTGTTTTCTCTCCATTGGTGGCTGCAGAAATGCTTACACGCAGGAATGTGCTCACGTCAGGGTCTTGTTCTGTCACCTGACCCTGGTGAGAAGTGTCAGGTGCCTGTCTTTGCCCCCTCAGATCAGATGTTTATGCACACAGACAGGTTCCTCTGTGAGTAGGGAAAAACTTATGCTCGCACTGGGCCCCTTGTTTCAGAGGGAAGCTTTTGTGGGGGCCTGTTCACAAGGTAGGTGAGGGAGGGAGAGCATATGTGAAAGCAGCGTGTGATAAAGGCACTCAGAAAGAGGAGATGGATCTAAATGGACTTAGTGCAAATATTTACATTGTTGTATCATACACTTAACTTGGAGCTCAACCTCCACGCTAGCTGTGTTTATATTGCTGGATTTGAGTCACTTCTGACAGCAGGCAGCCAAAGGCTGCTTCCACACGTGTGCTGATAAGCTGTTGTTCTCACATTCTACTCTTGGAGCCTGCCATCATTGTGAATAATCTGAAAATACAACCTCTGTTCTTGGCAATGCTCTGAGAGGCAAAGTTAAGAATGAGAAGTAAATGGCAAATTTATGTGTACATACATTAGACACAAAAAATCTCTCTCGAACTTGTATTGCACTTGCACCTTGAACACTGAATGCGGTTTTGACCATCCCACTTCCTAAAAGACGCACAAATTTAGAGGGAAAAACCCGAGCAATGTGGAGAAGAATGGCAAATAGAGGAATAGTTTTTCATGCATTGCAAAAAGATACTGGTTTATCAAATAAAATGGTCAAGCAGTAGTTTCAGAAATAGAATGAGGTACCTTCTGAAGGAGTGTGGGTCTAAACTGCAGGTTGCATTGATGCAGAATTCTGTGGAGATGGAAAATACAAATGAGTTAAGAGATGATGGATCCACTATCAGCTATTAAATCCAGTAGTCACAGTGTGCCATAACACTACAGTTCAGGTACTCTGAACTACTGCCAAATGTGAGATTCATGTGACATTTGTGTTTGCATTCTGCCTAACACCCACTGCTGATTGCTGAGTACAGGAATCCCAAGGTTAATTTGTTTCATCACATCCACCAGGAGCCTTCTTAACAAATATCTGCTTAGAGCACATGTGCAGGAAGCACAGCATGAGCAGTGCTCACAGAAATGAGCCTTGGAACCAGCCCTGGGGGAACAGGTGGGAAGTTTCAGCAGAGCATTTCTTGGATGTGTGCTTTTGCCTCTCTCCTCAAGTGTGTGTGTCCTCTGTGGCCACAGACTCCTCATTCAGCCAGGGTGACTTGGGGCAGTGCAGGACAGGACATGGCTGCAGGGAGACTGCAGAGCTGAGGGCTTCCAAGAGCAAAAGCTGTAAGACATTGCCACAAACAAGACTGTTGCCTTTGGGGCAGCAAAGGCACTTCAGCTTTTCACTCATGTGCATGTCACTGACTGCTATTCAAAGATACCTGACAAAAAGTTTGATGCTGTATGAGAATTGCTACTTTAAGTCATCAAAGCATGAAAAGATCTTATTAAATAATTCAGTAAAAATACTAGATTGTAAATTTAGCCACTTTGGTTAGTAATTACGTGGCTTTGTATAAATTGTCTCTGTGAGGATGCAAAGCAGTTTACACTTGGCAAGTACAAATGCTATAGAGCCATTTTCAAATCAGCCTTATCTGCCTTAAACCCAGAGCAAGGGGGTTTTCTTTATCAAAATTTTAAGACTTAAAGACATGAAGTGTACTGTTTCTGATGCACTAAATTATGTAGCCCTACTCCTTTTTCTAGTAGCAGTCTGGGAACTGAGCATACTTTCTTGATGAAGAGCATTTTACCCATTTCTGCCTATGACATCCTTTGGCAGTGTTGGCTGGCAGCTGTCAGTCTAGCTGTTCTAAATACTTGTCACCAGCAAACTATCTGCTCCGTCATTATCCTTTCTTTCAAAGCATTTATATCTGCTATGGAACATATTTTATCAAAATATCTATTTTACATAGAAATATTTATTGGTAGGTTCATTTTGTTCTGAAAACTGACCATTTTTGCTCTCTCTGTTTTCCTGGTTTTAATCTGAAAACTTTTCTTGCATATGATTATTGCACATCCGCTCCTTTAAGAAAATGAGAGAGATCATTGTAGGATTTTGAAAATGTCTCTGTGTTGCATAAATGTATGACTTTCAGCTGGTTGTTGATGCCTCATGGAGCTCCAGGGGGGTTGTGAAGCATTACTTGACAGAAATAACTTCAACCCTTGAATAGAAACACTGAATCTTAGTACAACACCTCCCAGTCTGACACAGCAGTCACATTTAATGCTGTGTAATTCTTTGGGTCACTCCTGGATTATTTTTTTCCTTTTTTTACTCTTCTGACATAGTTTAAGGAAGTAACAAATTCTCACGCATAATTGCAGTTTCAGAATTTCATAGGATCTGTTTTCTTTAAAGTAGGGATGAAGTTTCTATCTCTATACTATAAGAATATGTACTTTTTTCCTTTCACCGAGGGGAAATAACTGGATTACCAGTGGCATACATAATTTTCTTTGTAAAAATCTCTGATTTTACTCTGATTCAGTGTATTTCTTCCCGTACTTGTATTGATGCAGTCAGTGCCATCACTGTTATCTTCTGGATCAAATAACATTTTAGATTTTAAAAGAGATTAACAGTTCAAATAGTATTAAGTGCTAGTATAAAATATAAAGTATATGTTTATATAATAAATATATACTTTATATATATAGAAGTAAAATATATATATTTATGCATATAAAGTTATCAACTCCTTAATCTCATTCAGAACTTTGAACTTCTAAGTGTAATACAGAATTGCTCTTAAAATGAAGCAATTCTCATTGAATTTGAGTATCAGAAATAGCAAGGATTTTATATTAAATTCCACTGTATTGTACAGTGACAGTTTTTACAGTTAGTAAAAAATATTAATAAATCCTCCAAGATTTCCTGATAACTTTTAATGCTGCTCCTGGTAGATATTGACAGTATTAACATTGTTGATTGTTTTAAGCACAGACTCATGGAATTGTTTAAATTGGAAAAGCCCTCCGACACTATTGACCTTCAACCCTTCCCCAGCGCTGCCAGCGCCATCATTATCCCATGTCCCCAAGTGCCACATCCACATGGCTTTTAAATCCCTGCAGTGATGGAGGCTGCACCACTGCCTGTGCCAGAGCTGGACAACCCTTCTAGTGAAGAAACTGCCCCTGATATCCTCCTCTGGCACAGCTTGAGGTCATTTCCTCTTGTTCTGTTGCTTGTTGCTTGAGAGCAGTGACAGAGCCCCAGCTGGCTGCCACCTCCCTTTAGGCAGAGTCAGAAGGTGTTCCGTGCACCTTCTCACTGAGTGTGCCCTCGATCCCCTCATCAGCATCGTGGCTAAAGATATTGGACAGGACTGACCTGAGCTCTGGCCCCTGGGGACACCACTTGTGACCAACCACCACCTGGGCTCCATTGCCCACTGCTCTCTGGGCCCAGCATCCAGCTGCCTTTTTACCCCATGAAATCTCTGCCCATCCGAGCCATGAGCAGCCAGTTTCTCTAGGAGGAGGCTGTGGGAAATGTCAGAGGCAGACACCTCCACAGTCTTTACCTCATCCACTAAGCAGGTCATAGAAGGAGGTCAGGTTGGTCAAGCTGGGTCTGCCTTTCATAAACCCACACTGGCGAGGTCTGGTCCCTAAAACTAAAATTTTTTGTAAACTCTAAGATTATATTGAAATTTCCATTCTGAACAAGATGACATCTTCTAGGCTAAATCTGGTGTGAAAGGACAGGAGAAACAATTAAGGTAGTTTCTAAATGAGAGTAGGAACAAGATGTTTCCTTACTTATATGTAAGTTATTTAAACCAGAATAGTAACAGATTTCTGGGCCTGGTGTAATGAAGGAGGTATTGAAATTCCTTTAGTTGTGGTCCCTTGGAATGTCCTGTTCTCTCCCAGTGGCAGTGTCTGTTGGATGTACATGCCATCATGGGCACAGAGCGGGGTCTGTAGGTGGCAGGCAGGCACTGGGAGCAGAAAGCACTAAAGGGCCATAAGGACAGTGGAAGAACTCTAAGCAACTAAAGTTTTCTCATTTCACAGTCAAGATTTCCTTTCAGATTTTCCCAGTTTTAACAGCACCTTGCAGTGAAGGTGGCAACGCTAATGTTCTCTGTAATGATTTTCCTGCTCTTCATTCAATTCAAAAAAATTTGCATGGAAGGTTTCTTAGCAAAATCAAGATCTGAAAATTCAGGAAAAGGAGTTTGCCACTAAATCCTTGTCCTGTGTAATGTTTACATTTGTTCTGAAATCCAGAATAGCTTTCTTGAAAATGTCTGGGTGACAGAAGGGGAGAGAAGCCAGGAGTTTCTGCTGGACACATCTCCTATGAGCCATCAAAGCAAGAAGGCCAGATACAAAAGCTTCACTGCTATTTATGCTGGTTATGTAGAGTTGCATGATGTACAGTAGGTTGGGAGAAGAATTCTTCTCAAACCAGTGAGGTGCTGTCGAGGAGTAGAATAGGGCAAGTTAAAGATTGTCCACTGAATTCTTAAAATGTGGTGCTGACAAGTTTTTGATACAGAAAATGAGGAACACAAATGGAAAATAATCTTCTCTAGAGGAAATTCTCATCATTGGGATGGAAATTTAATGGAAATAATAATGAGAATGATAATAGTACTAGTTCTGGGAGGGCTGAGTGAAGAGGAGAACAATAGGGGTCTTCAAAAGAGAAAGAGAAAAATAGATAAAAAAGTTCTGTGTGGGAAACACAACCAAAGCAAAAAAGTAGAGAGTCCTGTTTCAAGATTTCAATTTGAAATTCAACTGTACCCTAAAGCAAAGGAGGAATAGGAATTAAAGCAAGGGAACAACTTGTTTCATTTGTGTGCTGTGCAATGGTCTGAAAATCATAATGGAATCTGAAAAATCACATTACTAAAAGTAAAGATACAAGAATTGCAGGAGTATGATGATAAAAAACAACAATTCATCACATATGTAAAAAATGAAGAGTAACAGAATTTTCTTCCAGTATGTAGCAGAGCTGATAAGCAGAGGGTCAATCAGAGAATTGGACTGCAGCAAGAGAGTGCCCGTTTCATGGCTATTCTGTGTATAAGGCCTTCACATTGCAAAGAGATTTCACAGAACACGTTCAAACATATTTTTGATTTTGTTGTTGTAGTACTTAGGTGAAGCATTAGAATTCTTTTTAAACAGTTATCTGCGATTTTCTGTTGGATAAAGTTTTAATTGCACAAGACTACTTGTTTTTCCACTGGGATTCTTGCTGATTCATACAGTAAGAGTTCACTGGCAAAAGCTGCTCTAAGGATGAATTGACTGTGTGCCTTATAGGAAGCCTCTGTCTTTTGAATATGGCTTCACTGGCAGCAGAAGCTGGGCAGTATAGAGTCCATGCAGCAGGAAGAATTAAGGAATAAGTCAATAAAAGGGTCTTCTATTCCTACATGTGCAGAAATTCAACCAAATATTTAGACTGATGTCTTTCTTAAGTCTTGACCTCTGGTCTCAGCAAAGAGACCAATAGAAATCAATAGAAATCAATAGAAAGTCAGGAGCCCTGGTGAGATTTAGGAGTCTCAGCATCTATTTGGATATGCTTCAACTGCCCTAGTACTGCTTCTATTTGAATTAATCATTAACATCTATTGATTCCAGTGAGGTAAGAGCTACTTCAGTGTTCTTACATGATCGTGTGCAAGCCACAGAAAATGAACTTTTCTACTGGCTTGAGTAATTTTTGGTTAGATTCAGGCAGCTCTCTTCTGGAGACAGTCAGTGGAAGTGCTACAGCAGAGTACCCTGACTCAGGCTGAGCACTGAGAAAACATATGATGGTCTGACTTCAGTTTTTATCATCTGTCATACAAAATTGTTCAGTACCACTTCTCAGATGATTGAAAACTGCACTTAAGGACATTACAGAAGTGGATTATTTCTTATGATCTAAATTATAAGTAGGGCAGAAGGTATAGGAGTTACACATTGAATTATATCAAGGGAGATAAATACTGCCCATCCAGCAGTTCTATAATCACCATCCATCTTCACAAATGTTTTATTAAACTTGCCCTCTCTTGGCAATTTCAATTAGGTTCTGGTGCTGTAGTCCCCACTATTGACTTTGAGCTGATGCAAAAGAGCACATTGTGTTTTTCATGTACTTTCCTGGGCAAATCTCCTTGTGTCTTCTTCTCAATACCTCTATAAATCTTTCTCCTGTTTTTCCAGCTTGTGTGTTTGAGAGATCAGTCTAATCAGCTACCATGAATTTAAGGTATCACAATTAATCCTCCTTTGGCACGAGACTGTAGGCTTATTTCATATCCATTCATGTCAATCTTGAGCTGCAGTTTTTCCACTGCTGTTCCTGCAGCTTACTCAGCATGGGCAGGTGGTTCAAAAGAGAAGGGACCAAAATTGTCTGTGTAACTTTGGTGAATAGAGGTCCCTGTGATGAAAGCTGACCATATATTATAAGTAGTATCCTCCATCGTACATAATTTATTACCATCAGCAATTTGGATTTCAGGAGTAAATGACTGTGGGCTGCTAGAATTGATGTTTTTTCATCCGCTGTTTCTTTTCCTGTAGAAATCCTGGAGCTGCCATGTGCAGGAGGCCATTGGAGTGTGGCACTTGGTGGGATGATGTTCCCTGATTGCCAGCAGTGGTCAGTGCCAGTAGCTCCTGTTTGCAGCAGGAAAGGCAGTCTTGGGACCACCCTTATCCCAGGGGTAACCCTGCTTAACTCCTGATGGTAAAGGCTGGTTGTTGCTCAGATTCAAGGGCTTGCACACCCTATAAAACTCTTGGAGATCTTTATTGTTGCTTTGCTTTTACAGGGCTTTCTAATAAAACTGGTTATTCTTCTCACTCTAAACACATGTTTTCAAGCCACTGAGTCCATGGTGTATTATATCTCCCACAAATACTATATCTGTTTTTGTACACAGTTCAGGGTTTTTTAATGTGTATTCATCCAGTTTTGTATAGGCCCCTTTAGTCAGTCTCTTCTCTCATTGAAATTAAGTTTTGTGCTCTGTGTGACTTTTTTCTTCTCACTCTGTATTGGGTGCTGTGATTATTGACAGATTATCTTGATACCTGTTTTAGCTGAAAGTTATACTGGAATTTGGTCATTAAGGAAATATACTTACATATCGATGAGAAGACTTTTGAAAACACAGTGTATGTGAATAGGTTTTTAACTGAGAACTTAGTCCTGAAGTAAAATAGGCTTCTCAGTTTTTAATGGATTAAGACAATTTCCATTCTCTTCACTCAATACAGAGTGAGAGCTTCATGGCAGAGGTAAAAACTCAGGTTAAAAAAGGACATGAAGTGACTTGAGGAAGGTAAAGACTTCAGGGATGCACACCACTCATTCAAATAATCTGTCATTTTAAGGATTCACCTGAAAATGCGAAAGTTTTGCTTTTCATTAACCATCAAAACTATGAGTTTGACCATTGCAGCGCTGAAACGTTGCAGTGACACCATGAAATCTCAGCAAAGCCTTTGTAGCATACTTTGAGTGTTAAATGAGTTTGCCAGAAAAACAAATGGGGCTGTGCTGTGGTTGGGAGGGGGAGAGAAGGTGGAAGGAAAAGCAGTCAGGCCAGAGCCATTGCCTCCTGCTAGATAAGCAGAAACACTCCATGTGCTTTCCATGACTTCTGCAAACTGAGGGAAAGAATGGGACAAGACAATGGGTAGGTGCTGTTCTCCATGCTGAGTGCTTGCTGATGCTCCCTTGGCAGTGCAGAGCTCTTACCAATCCTGGCAGCCCTAGTGTGCACCCCCCTGCCTCCTGCTCCCAAAGAACTGCACCACTGTTTGTTGGGAGGTGTTGGAGGATCTCCCCAGCCTGACCTGTGACACTTCTGCATGGGGATCAGTGACACTCTCTGAGTGCCCAGGGAGAGATGGTGCTCTCTCAGTTCTGCTCACACAAGGTAAACAGCCTGGCCCTGACTGCAAAGAAACTGAGGCTATCACAAGTTATTAGAAGAATCCATAAATAGATAAGGATAAAATTAGAATAAGGGCTATAAACCAGTAAAATAGCAATGATCAATAGGTTACTCTTTGACTGAGGGGTATGCTGCCAGTGGGAAGAGCAGCAGATGGCATAAGAGAAAGGGGCATTCCTGCAGCAGAGGGGGTTTGCAATTGTTCCTGTCCACTGCACTGAGACATACTGGGAAAGCCCTTCATTTAGCCAAAATAAAACTTTCAGAATTGAGGGAAGGATTAAAATATATCTGCTTGTACAGATGATTTTCAAGCTGAAAAAATACATTTCCAACTGTCGTGTTGTGGTATTCTCTTGGGTTCCTGGTTTTATGTTGATATATTGCATTAGTAATTGTTTGTTGATGATATGGAAATTACCATGCGCAAATTTAAATTGCCATTGTCAGAACTGAGGTTGACGGTATTAACCAGTATGAAATAGATAACAAATATTATTTAATGAAGAAGCAAAGGCAGTTCAAGAAATCAGTATTTCATTTGTTTTTTAACTGTACCCTTACTAGCATAGAGAGACTTGGTATGTTCTAACTATGCTTGCATGTTTTGAAATGCATATATTTCTAATGCTCTTTTTTAAAGGAATAAAATACCAGAATTAAAACATTTGCATAATATTTAGTATGTTTAAATTATCTTTATTTATCCTTTATAGAGAGACTAATACTGTTAACTGTTAAGCTGCTTCTATTATGGTCTGAATTTCTGAAGCCACGCAGCGGATCATTAATCCAGTTGGAACTTTTTGCAAAAGCTGAGAGACTTACTCTTTGTAACGTTAATGATGTTGGGATGGATTTTGTAGCTCTGAAGTTTGCTTAGTTTTTCTGAATTTCCACCATTAGCAAAATATGATTGTGATATGAAGAAGAAAAGATCATGCAGCAGCATCAAAGAAAAAATCTTTGTTGCCCTGGGTTATATGGTTAGATATTTTGATAGTGTCTAGTTGCAGAGGCAAAAATACCTCAGAATACTTTATTTGTATGCTGATTGAATTTTGATAAGACACAAGCATTTTCATTTACAGTTATTGTGTTGTTCTGTTTTTGATTTCCGTAGCTTTATTTGATTTACAATGAAAAATTAACCCTATCAACTCCAGTGTTCAGGTAACAAGGGAGAGTGGAAAATCTACATGAAAGAATAACAGAGATACAGTTGCTGCTTCTGCTGCTGAGCTGGCTCATGTGTTGGCTGAGCCCTTTGGAGCCTTTGGGTTTGGAAGACGTGTCTCAGTCAATGAACCAGGATGGTCCTGAGCTGAGCAGTGTGAAAACTGCCTGTTGGTGCATGGAGAACATGGGGATCTCTCATCTAGGCCATTCAGCATGGAAAGTGCAGAACCACCAGGAGTGTCTGTGACACTGAAAGATGCTGCTCATTTGATTTTGCAAACAAAACTGAAAGCCTTGGGCAGCTGCAGACATGACACTAGTCCTCTGTGGTTATCACTGCTTTATCACACTTGCTTGTCTGCAGAGAGTGAAAGGATGGAAAATGGTACTGACTCTTTGTTTGAAAGCATATTACAGGACAGATGAGTTCTCTTTCCCTACTTCTTCAAGAGACAGCTTTTTCCAAAGCATTCCTGTTATTGTTACACTTTGCATACTCTTATATGTGTCACTGAGCTGTTTGTTTGGCAGCAGGAAAACATTGATATTTTGATATAGCAAAACCATGTTGTGTTCATTTCTTTTATTCTTTCATTACATTACAGGTACAGTAAGAATTGAAATGTTCAGGAACATGCAAAATGCAGAAATCATAAGGAAAATGACAGAAGAATTTGATGAGGTAGAGTATACAAATAGTTGTTTGAAGCATTATGAAATGTATTACCATATACTTCTGGTTTAAATTAAAAATGCAGTGGGCCAGTGGATCAATAGCATCTCAGTGTGGGAAACTGCACTGACAAGCAAAGCAGCAACTTCAGCTGTTGGATGCAGAGGGCAGAGGGAGGTTCATCATTCTGGGTGCTGAACTTCTTGGGAGTGCCATCGAACAACAGAGAGCTCCAGATTCCTGGAGATTAATCAGATTCATGAGACAGGATTATAGCATTCTGCTTTGTTTTCTCTGTGCAAATTAATGTTTTGTGCATTTTAAATGCCAGTTTAAACCAAATAGGAACTTGATACGAAAATTACCATTTTGGAACAGTGATACACAAGGAAATGCTCTTTCAAAAGATCTGAGCATTTTTTTTGAAACAGGTAAATTACAATTCATATTGGGTATCTTCTGTCAAAATAAGCATGTTCCTAATGGTGGATGTTTTTTAGATTCCAATTCTTGAGCTGTCTTTTCTTTGATTTTTGGTGTATAAAAAGCTGAATATTCTGAGCGTTTGTTTTGTTTAGTGAGGAAAACTAAAGCTGAAGCAGGAATTTCTGTAGGATAGCAGTGTGTGTGACCAGTTCTAAATGAAATGCCAGGGCTATGATTCAGAAAGTTAAGCAGGAAAACAATAAATACAAGAAATGCTCTTTTTCAGGATGTGCTTATGCACAATTTCCTTCTTTGCCATGGCCTTGAACAACAAAATGTCTCAGTAAATACCTGACTACAGCCGTAGGGGTGCTCCTTTTGCCTGGGTGATTGTCCCATAATTGATGAAAAAAGTGTTTTTCAAAAGAACCTTTTTAAAAACTGTAAGAGTTTTTTCTTACAGGAGGAAAGAAACTTCTTCATATGAATGTATTTGAATGCAATATCTCTCAAAGAGTTACAGTTACTGGTACATAGTCTTTCTTTCTCCATTGGTTAGAACTTTTCAGAGCTTCTATAGTTCTAAAAAAATTTTCCATTCCAGCTTCTGCCTTAACTTTTGAATGGATTTGTGAGACAATTCATGGGACTTAGTACAAAAGCATAGAATTGTTAGTGCTAGGTTGCAACCCAATGAATATTTTGAAATCTGGAATAAACTGCATTTCACCTGTAAGAGTTCCCCCAGTACCCCAGAAATCCCAAATTGTCCCATTGTTCCATGAGTGCTGCAGGAATCAGCTGGCTGCTGGCCTGAATTTTACATTTATGACAAAGATTGAAGTATTGATTTTCCTCCTCATCAGTGGAGAGATGCTTGTGCAGGATTTAAACCGTGGAAATAACTTTGTTCACAAAGCTCACTTTAGGACAGGGAATTCCATGGACATCCATTGGCTGCACTGTTTGGCTGCTTGGCTTAGGAGTACTCATGTTTTGTAGGTGAATTCCCTCATAATTCTTGTGCTAGAGTTGGTAGATTAACAAAGACCTGGTTTGCTTTGAATTTTATAAACACTGGGCCATCAGGTACTGGGTCAGTGTCACTAATGTATCACATTTTTATTGGTATTCAAGAAGAAAAGATCCATAAAGTGGCTTTGTTGTCAGTTTGTTCTTTCCATTTCACCCAAATGAGGTGTTCATGGGACAGTCTTCATAGGTGTTTCAAGAGTTGTCTGGTATGTACTTGTAGGTTAAAAATGCACCACAGCACTAGAGATTATGAGGATCTGTTCCAAAAGACTGCATATATGCCTTGAGAAGGCATATGTTATGTACCAAAGTTCATGTTTAGAGATCCATTGGATTATTTTGGTTGAAATGGATGTGATTTAGTTAAATGTGATGGCTGAAGGGTTTTCTGGGGGGGAATGTTGATTATGAAGTTTAGGTTCAAGGTGTTCAATTGCAGCTCCTCTGTGCTGACGTTGCTGCCTTTGGGTGCTTCAGTCTGGGTGATGAGTCCTGAGGAGGAAAGTGTCCCTCAGAAAACTACAGAATAAATGTGTACGAATGGATATAATTTTGGTACTACTGACTTACCCTGGCTGAGAGATTCTGGATGAAGCATTACTGCCTTCATGTTTTGGATACTCTGGAACTGGCTTACAAATCAAGTGGTCTAGGAGATTTATACTAAGGCTTTTTCACTGAGGGGGAAAAACATTTTCTGATTGTGAGGGGACAGTCTCCCTGTAATGCAATATATACAGTGAATGTAGTAAGAGCAGACCTGGAGGGGCATTAAATGAACATGCCTACTCCAATATTGCAATAATTTTTTGAAGATGAAATGTATGAATCTGTAGTAAAATTGCCATTGCTGCTATCAGAACGCAACTTTTACCACTAGAAAAAGGCTGCTTTTACAAGATGAAACAGGGCAGTGTTTGCTTTCTGGTAAGGAAACTAAGTTTGAATAAACCATACTCAACTGTAAGCTTGAGCAAAGCAAAGTTTGGGGGCACTGGCAGCCAGCTGTTTAGAATATTAACCTGGAGTTGAAGTGGGGATGTAGAATGACACAAACTGTCAATCACACAAGCCTTTCTTTGGGTTTTGACCTTAAATACTTTGAAATATTTGTGTCTCATCCTTTGCTCCCACTACCTGACAGAGGATACAAGTAAAATAATTTGAGTCTCCATGTCTGTTTTGGACTATATGGAGCCACAAGTGGAAAACAGTTACAATAATATCTTTGCAAAAGTAGTTTCATGTCAGTGGGCCTCACTGTTTATTGAAGAATAATAATGTGTTGTTTTTATTTGTTATTCTCCCACAACTTGAAGGAACCAATATGATGTTTAGTTTAGAACGCTAGACAATGGCTACGCCAACATTAAAATAAATTAAATGGGAAGACCTTTAATACTTGATCTTTTTTTTTCTGTTTTTCTGCAGGACAGTGGTGATTATCCCCTGACCATGCCTGGGCCTCAGTGGAAGAAGTTCCGCTCCAACTTCTGTGAGTTCATCGGGGTGCTGATCCGGCAGTGCCAGTACAGCATCATCTACGACGAGTACATGATGGACACGGTGATCTCGCTGCTCACCGGCCTCTCCGACTCGCAGGTCCGGGCCTTCCGGCACACCAGCACGCTGGCTGGTGAGTGAGCTGCCACAGGACTTGCTACTGCTTGTCCACTGCAAAAAGTACTTGTAGTTTGGATTGAGGTGGACCCTGACCAGCATTAAAAGTGTGGAAAGCTTCATGAAATCCAAGTACCACATATGGTACAACTATATTTAAAATATTCCTTTCTTATTTGGAAAGTAGTGTGCTGAGGCATGTAGGGATTCCTGTCATCCCCAGGTCCTCTAGTGAACCCTGAGAATCAAAAGCGGCATGCTTATGGTCTTGTATTTTGTTATTAATTGTTCACTTGTACAAAATGTTGAAGTAATTTTGTATTTTAGAGTATAAATTTATTCTAAAAAAGTATCAGGACAATTGTATTATCAAAGAATTTCTGTTCACCAGAAAAAATAATCTGTGCCTTAACTCTGGAGAAGCATAAAGTTTGGAATTACTGGCCATGGTTGTAGGGCTCCCTGTCTTCTGCCTGCAGCCACAACCACCTTTCAGTGCAGCTGCCTTGCCTAAGGAAAGCCCTGGGTGTATCATTAGATAGAAATGGGCTTTCCTTATGTCTTTCATCACACCTATATGTGATGTCTCCTCTAGGAGGGATGAATTGCTCTCCACAAGTACCTATTTTTCTCAATTACAAAGCACTACCAGGTTGACTGACGTGGGTGTAGGTGTCTACAGCTGGTTATGTCAGATGATAAGAAATCCATCTTACTGCAAGGTTCATAGATCATGGCAGATATTAGAAAGTCTTACAGCAGACATTTGTCATAATCTGAATGCTTCTATGGCCAGTATTTGTTACTATTTAGTCTTTCCACAATCAGCCTCATACACATTTTTTTCAGTTTCAAGTGTACCAATACCCAGTGTTAAACAAATACAGTCAGAATTTATTTAAAATTTCTTCTCTTGTTATGAATCAAAGTAAGAGGCAGATTTCCAATTAACTTGAAAAAAAATTCCAGATTTGAGTGAATTTTGATTTTAAAACTGAAACCTAAACCCTTCAACTCACAGTGACTGAACTCCTTTGGAAGCACATTCCCTTGTGTTCTTCACCATACTTAGCAATGGGATGGTAAAACTGTGAATTGTACAGGCTTAAGCTTCCAGGTTTGGAGTTACCTCTGCAAATTCAGTATTCCAAGGTGAGCACTGTTTGAGCCTAGATAACCTCCTGGAAACCCATGCTTGTTATTTAAACTATATTCCCCGACGTCTGATGCTGTCTGCTCTTCTGGATGGTTTTGATTTGCTGTTTGCTCAGACTGTGGTTGATTGGTTCGTAGGGAAGAATTTATGGAGTGAGGTCTACACTCTGGTCCCTGGGACTGATTGGTCCATCCCTGCAAGGGCCTGAGCAGGGATGCCCATTACAGATGGGAACTGCCAAAGATCTCAGCATTTACCAGTGACAATATATGCCATTCATTTATTTATTTATTTGCTTGTTGTAACAAGCTTGAGGTTTTGATTTGATTGTACAAATTTCCTTCAGGCTGTTTTTAGCACATTTAATTGTGCTGCAGTCCCAAAAGAGCAGAGGTCAACATGATGACGTGAAGCTCAGTCTTGATAAAGCTTTTGAAAATCTTGTAGACTGGCATTTCTTCTTGAAGGAGTGTTTGTAGATCCTTGTTTTCAGTTTTCCTCTATCCTAGCCAGTTGGAATGAGAGATGATTCACTGCAGGAAGAAGTACCTGTAGGTTACCAGTTTTGAGTAAATCAACCCAAGTAGCCTCTCTTCTTCATTTGTGTGGTTTCTTTTCTAACTTGAAGCAATACTGCCTATTTAGAGCAGCATGCAGAGAGGATGTGATAGTTTGTTGCATTATTTTGCTGGATTTTCAGTATTGTAAAATATGTTCTTCTATGTAACCACAAAGAACTTGGGAAAGACCCTTACTAATGTTTTTTGTAAAAATAAATTGTAGCGCCCAAAACCAGACATGAACAATATCATATCCAGCATGTGTGAAAATAAAAATTGCATTTTTATATGGCTGTACAGCTGACTTTAGAGCAGTGTCACACCTGCATTCAGAGAAGCTGTGCTGTGGTCCCTTGTGAACTGAGCTGTCCTCAGCAGCCACTTGTTAAAGTCACCCTTAGTGTATGGAGCTGTCTGCTGGCACTCTTCTGTGCAGAAATGGCTGCAAGTCCCCAGCAGCTGCCTTCATGGTGCCCTGATGCTGCAGGCTCATTTGCTGGCTCCCTGGTGCACTCAGAGCTTGTCTGGAGAAGACAGCAAGGAGTACTATGTGAGGTAGACTCTGCTTTCTGACCATGGGCCAATGACCTGGGTATTGCCTGGGTGGAAGTGCCTTTTCCAGATGGCTGTGCTAGGGTCAAGAGGCTTTTTGCTGTGAGTATGGGTCTGCTGAGGAAAAAAGTAATAATCTACAGGTAAAAAGTCATAATCTGTCTTGTGCCTTTGCAGCTATGAAGCTTATGACTGCTCTTGTGAATGTTGCCTTAAACCTGAGCATTCATCAGGACAATACACAGAGGCAGTATGAAGCTGAGAGAAACAAAATGATTGGCAAAAGAGCTAATGAAAGATTGGAGCTGCTGCTTCAGAAAAGAAAAGAGGCAAGTGCAAAGACAATTTTTTTTTTCCTGGTTCATGTCCAACATTCCCTCCAACAGAAAGCCCAGGGTGGTTTGTGAGTTGAGTACCAGAGTGAGAAAGAGCTTAGTTCTGCAGTGGTGATTGTGTGATCTCACACAACTTATATCCTGTATTGCCACATTCAGTTGAGTTTGTGGAGCTGTTCCGCATGCAAGGGTGAATTCTGTTCTCAGGCTTCTATCTATGACCAGGCAGGAAGAGTCTCAAACTGTAAGCAGTCACTATTCTGATGATGTAAAGATTCTGGCAAGAGGATCACACCTTCCCTCCCCACACTGCCCAGTTTTCCCCTTGGTCACTGCAGTTATCCCACAGTGTCTCATTAGTACTTCTTTTTTAGCTGCTTGCAGGAAACACTGGAGTTGAGGCTATAGCACCTGTTCTCAGGGAGAAGGAGCTAGGGAGACATTAAAGTCGCCTTTAGTAAGTACCAATCTGGCATTAGGTGAGAAAAAACATTAGAAGGTTGCTGTAATCATCCCTAAGTAAGTATTAAATCACAGGAAATTTCTGTTTTAGAGGTGTACTTTAAAGATGACTAGTGGAAAATTAATAAACATACACCTAAACAACCATAATGTGTAAAGATGCCAAGTAAAACTCAGAAGAGAAATTGAAAAATCAAAGTTTGTATGACTTAGATTTAAATTTATGCTTTTTAATATATTAGTTTTGAATTTTCTCCACCACTGTTTTACTCTGTGGCAATTAAGGATGTCTGGGTGCTTTGTCTATGTGCACCTTGAATTCTTTAAGGTGTAACTTCGACTCAGAATTGTTTGACTTTGTAGTCTTTGTCTGGGGATAATTACAATTATGAATTTTTATTTTACCCCTATGATCTGTACCACAGCTTCATTTGGTTTTCATAATTCTTGAAAAGCACGCAGTAAGGTACCATGCAAGAACAATCTCTCCTGCCCAAACTGTGAGAGAAACATTTAAAATTAAATACTAAATTGAATGTGAGTTCTAGAGCGTTTTGAAAAGCAAAATAGCTGGAACAGAGTTTGTATTCCACATTTGCTGATTGTTGCTTTGAATTTTCAGAGGAAAAAGGTACTAATTGCACTGATTACCTTGGGCTGGTGGCTCTGTGGCTGGGACTCCTCTGTGCCCGTTCCCCCAGCCATTCTTTCAGAGCTACAGGACATCCTCTTTCTGGGGAGCTCTAGCAAGGATGCCCAGGTTGCACGGGACTGGGGAACCTTGACAGGAGAAGGAGCATTTCCTAGTCCTTACCTCTGACTGTGTGTGTTCAAGGGCTCTCATCTCACTGCTCATGACTGAGCAAAGCATTGTCTGGGAATAGCCAGACTGAGTATGTCCGTGGGGTAGGCACACCTGGGGCACCTGGGCAGAAGAAGTCTATTAGGATTAGATGGCTTAATGCTCTATGTAAGAATTCCTGGCAAAATACTGTATATTTCCCAGTGTTTAAATACTCTGAGTTGACAGTGGCATTCTGTGCTGGCACTTCCTCAGTTGATTCTTTGAAGTGCTATCCTAACAAGCCCTCCTGGGCACATACACCTGCATGTGCTGATAGAGGCACAGTTCACAGCTGAGTGTGCCAAGTTAGTCTGAAGCAGAGGAGATGGAGCACTTCCTGAAATGTTTCATTCTCATCTCCTGGTGGGAGAGCCACGCATGGAACTCTGTCTTGTCGATGAGATTTTCAGCTCAGGTGGGTGATTTATGTAGCAATATGTCACAAAACAGAGAAACTTGTCTTTTTAATATCTGCCAGTAGTAATTCAAGTTTTGTGCTTGTCATACATGTCTTTTTGAGCTTCCAAAACTGCTTGCAGAGTCAACAAGAGAATGTTTTTCTCATTTTTTACTTCTGTTTAAGAGGGGTAGTGTTAAATCATTTTTGCATTGGTAAGAGCAGGAGTCCCAAGACACAGATGCTCTCTCAAGATGCTTGAAGTTAAGCACTCAGATTCAAGTGCATGGTTTAAAAAACTTGAAAGCGTAGAAAGCAATTAGATTTTCAGAGAAAATTCATTACTGAATCTAAAACACATTTGAGATTTGTATTCTTTAAATGTTAGTACACAGAGGCAAAAGGGATCTCGGATGGCCCTACTGAATCTTTGATTCTGCTTCTACACCAGCTGTGCCCCAGCACCTGGATACCTCTGCCAGATGGTAATTTACCATGTTTATAGTGAACTGTAAGTTCTGTTCAGAAGAAGAGGGAGGAAGCCATCCGTGCTGTCCCTTCATCTGTGCTGCTCTGGCTGCTTCACTTTGCGCTCAGAGAGTTGTCAAAGTACACTTTTTTCAGAATCCCAACTCTCTAATGGCTCACAAAGTCAATCCTCTCCTACCTGTCTTCTGTGGTGTGGTTTTATACCAAGAAATGATTCCCTGAGTTCTCTGAGTTTCTGCTTCCAGGGCCCTGGTAGTTTTTCCGAAAGCCTCCTGAGGCTTCTTGGTTCATTCCCATTCTTATTTTACTGCACAGCCTGAGCTAGGCTGTCTCTACCCACATGTTGCTGTAGATATTTCCCTGCCTGTAGCCTGTGGAATCATCCAGCTGAGGAGTGGCTAGGAACTCACAGTCCCCTTTGGGTTATGAATTCTCAAACAAACATTTAGTCTGTGCATATTTGGGTTGAGCTGATGCTGCAAATAGTACTTTTCCCAGAGGCCATGTCTAAATATGCTTGGTTCATGTATGCAGAGCTGGTGTGGACCCAGCTCTTCCCTTTGTACATAATCCCTTTTACTGTGAAATTAGTTTCTTTGGCAGGCTTTTGACTATTTAATCAAGAACCCTCAATGCCTTGGTTTCTTCACATGCAAAATGGAGACAGCACCCCCTTACACTTACTCCCTTGAACTGGAAGGCTTCACTCCCTGAGTTCTGAAGCTACTTGAGCTCTTCCTGGAAGATGCAGTAGAAATATTTGGCTGAAAAATAGAAGCCCTTAGGTGAAAGTGTTTCAGAGCTCATACCATGCAGGAGGTCAAACCAGCTGATCACAATTTTGCCTCTGGCTTTAAAACCTTTAATCTGTTAAACATATACATCCATAATTATACAGGTTTCATTATTTTATGCATATGTGTGTAAAATAATTTTAATTAGCAAGGCTCTGTTGTGGTTTTCCTACTGTGAGAATGTGGGCAAATTTGCATTCCCACATTGTGGTGCTGTGCTTGGGCTGTAATGAACACCTTGATGGAAGAACAATGGCTGCACAAAAGCTGATTGGATAAAATTGGTGTCATCTTATTAACAAAGCTGCTTTTAGGTGTAATTAAGTTATACTTAGTTTAGTACAAGACCTGACAGTATGAGAATAGTGTAATTAATTCTAAGTTGTGTTAACATTAATTGACGTATGATATGCTTACCATAGTACTTGCAAAATGTGCTCATATTACCCAGGAAGTGAAAAGATTTTTAAGAAAGTGCTCTTATTTATAAAGGCATATTCATAACACCTTTTCATTTGGAATTGAGTTTGGTTTTTTGCAGTCTAAGGCCTGGATGTCAGGTGTGCTCCAGTCCTGGAAATCTTCTGCTTCTGAAACCTAGTTATTGTGGGTGCTGAAATTCAAGCAACTGATAGTCTTTTACCTAAGACTGAGAGCATCTTCAACTCCTTTCCTTAAATAGAACATTATTTTTTTCAAAACTAACCTGTAATGAGCTTTGTTTCCGCAGCTGTCATTCACTCAGCTCTGTTTCCCTGTGAACACAGCACTGCTGAAATTACTGCACACATTGTCTCTACTTGTCTCATTTTCAGTAGAAAAAGTTGATGATCACTTCAAAGAACTAATTTGAGAGACTAAATTGATGTTTGTAGTGAATGTTAATTTTCTTCCATTAAGACATTGCATATATAAATGTAAATATTTGTATGTATATGCACACAATATAGGCATGTGCTGGAAAAGCAGAAATGGTGAATTTACTCAAGCACTCTTCCAAGGTCTTCTAAGGTTCCCCCAGTAGGGAATTGTAGAATACCAAATTATAATAAACAATGATCTTTTATTTATTTTATGTTTTGTTTTTCACAGCTACAAGAAAACCAAGATGAAATCGAAAATATGATGAACTCTATTTTTAAGGGTATATTTGTTCATAGATACCGGTAAGAAAATGCATGTTCCAGTAGGCTCTGCTAACAAAGTGTGGTCATAAGGAAAGTGAAGGGCAGTTTCTGGGTTGATTTTCTTCTGATATAATATTCTAGATGCTGCAAGATCACTGTCAAAAATACTTAAAGTTATGGAGGAAAATACAAATTGTAACCTCTATTAATTAGTCAATAGAGCCACACAACTTTATTTTAATTTAATAGACAGCTTTAAAGGGTTGTGGGAGACATGGGCTTTGAATCTTTGCATTTTGAAAAGAAAAGTTGTCCATATTGGGAGCACAAAAATGACATATCTTAAGAAAAATCAAATAATTACTGCATATCATAAGATAGTATTTGTCCTCCAACCTGCATTTCCTTTTGTATGTACTGGGTGTAAAGAGCAAATTTGGAATATGGTTTACCAGAGGGCAGAAGTCTTTAAAATTAGATTTAGGGTTGTTGTGTGTCACAAGATGGCTCAGAGCATCTGCATCACCTTGGTGCCACCAGCTCTTTAAATGTCAATTGACTTGCTGAAATCAAAAGATAAAATTCAAGGATACTAAACTATGCAATTAACCTTTCGGATTTCAGTTCTTCTTTAATGGTTTGTAATTTATGGAATCTTTTAGGAAAATGGCAGGAAAAAAGGGTGTGTGAAAAGAGGGTTAGAAGGTGAAGAGGAGCCCATAGTTCAGTTGGACAGAGGGGTGATTGTAATTTGGAGACACGCACACAGAAAAACAGGAAGGTGCTCATGCCCACAAATGTGTGAGAGTGAGCAGCACAGTGGGGTTGGAGAGTTTTTCCTCAGTACCTGAGCGTGAAAGAAAGTTCATGGTTTATGGTCAAGAAGCCTTGAGCTGCTTGGCAGCAGGAGATGTGTATGCAGAGCCAGCAGGTAAATGAGTGTGCTAGATCAGTATAACTCTCACACCATTCTATTAGGAGAGGAGATTTCATGGCATAGGTAAAAAAAGCTGAAGAAACTAAATTCTGAGTGTTTACATTTTTATCCCTTCAGAACTTAGTGTATTATATCAAACAAACTGTTGTTTTAAAATATCCTTTTAGTAGTTCATGCTCTTATGTGGGGTTGGAAAAAAACTCTGCCTTTTGGTGGTCTGCATTCTGGTGCTTGTGCTTTTTTTTTTTTTTAAATCCTCTTTTTGTAAAAAAGCTTCTTCTCATGCCTCCTGCCACCTCTAGTAAAGACCTGATTTTGCTGATGTTACTGTAAGATAGGAGAAGCCAAATAAATAAATACCATCCATGTCCTAGAAAAAGGTGTCCATGGTGTCCCTTTTAGACCAGTGGGGAATTGACTGAAATCAGACAGGTGGTGGCACCACTTGTGCCACTTTTCAGAGGGGTCAGGAGGAAGCTGTTCCCACCCTGCCCCCAGAGCCTCCTGTGTGAGCACTAGCTGTCCCTGACCTTTTGGGGAGCCCCAAGAGTCTCTGACAACATACACCAAACTGTGAGCAGTGGTACACAACAGAGAGCACAGAGTGAGACTCCTGCATTCACAGCTGGACAAGAAAATAGAGGGGGAAGATGTCTGTGTGAAACAGCTAATTGACAACAAAGCCTGGGAGGGGTAAAACGTAAAGGATTTTGAACTGCTTTCATAACTTTTTAATGTCTTGAACCTTTCTTCTCTCAAACAGTTCAAATTTGTAAACTTCACATCATTTTACAGGCCTTAGACCATGCACAAGTGGTGATGATTTTGAAAGAATGTTATTTCAATTATTCCCAGAGAATAAGTTGCGTCCTTCAATATGATTCAGACTCAGCCACAGTGATTCATGCTTAGTGACCTTTATAGCATAAATAACAAGTCCTTGACCTAAACAAAACCCCCAAAGCTGTTTCATTCAGAATGTATCTTCCTACAAGTGTTGCAGTGAGGTTACATCTTCTTTCTGTAGATTGGCTTCCAATTTACTGGAAGATTTCAGTGCTCACTTCTCTCATCAAGAAAAAAAAAACTGCAGAAATAGCTAATTAGTTTTCTAGGTATAATCCTAGTTTGGTGTGAGCAGCAGATTTGGTCAAAAACTGAGATATTCTTAAGAAGCATGCAGGAAAATGTATCCACTTCCCTGCATGTTGCCTTTTCTCCTTCCTCAGCCATTTGTTCTCATTAAGTTTCTGTGGCTTTATGATATATTTAGTTGTCCAATGGTTTTTTTATCCTTTTTTTTTACAACCTTAAAGAAAAGGGTTTTAAACCTTTTTTTTTTTTTTTACTGAAGTAAAAAGCTGAAAATTGCTTGCAAGGTATGTGTGTATGAAAAAAGGAGGGGAGGTCTATTTCTTCATTTCAGTTGTATCTCATGTCAGAGACGACTGAGCCTGAGATAATTGCCACATCACTGCTCAGATGTAATGAGTATTTATGAAATGTTCATCTCTCTGAACCGTTAGCTGAGGTGTCAGAATTTTGGTTTGGCTCTTTCCCTGTCTAGGACTTAGCACTGTGT
Source organism: Anthoscopus minutus (assembly GCA_013399455.1). Classification (NCBI taxonomy): domain Eukaryota; kingdom Metazoa; phylum Chordata; class Aves; order Passeriformes; family Paridae; genus Anthoscopus; species Anthoscopus minutus. Next base: position 283,490 of record VWYI01000078.1, on the reverse strand, counting down.
ATCCAGACACATTCCCCTTTCAGAGGGTAAGATTGAGAGATCTCGGATTTCAGTCTTCTTTCATAATATCTTTTTTGTCTTGAGTGCTTAAAGACGTTTTCCTCCAGGTGTAATTGTCCAGAAAAACAGAGATGTTTCAGTTTTAGCTTATGGCACACCAGAATGGAGAACCTCACACTGATAAACACAGTGAGTTTGAGAATTTATGCAGGGCATGAACCTGTCCTGAGGTGATGTTTTGTCAGTACTGGCAAATAAGGTAAACCTTGCCAAGTTTAGATGGCATTGCCTTTTTATGGAGAAGATGCTTCTGTCTCCTGCCAAAGTGTTCCTTTATCTCCTACAGAGTAAATAGGATTATGGTGACAACTGTGGGAGTTCCACTGTGGGAAACAAGATATGGTAAAAAGGGAGAAGGGATTATTGGATGGCAATTTGGTGAGGAAGCACAAACCAGTCAGCACAGGGAAATAAAACCCACAGAGAAAAATCCTTCTCCCTGCACCCTATATGTATTAACCTGAGGAGGCAAAATGTACTTCTTAGGTGACAAGGAAATGCATTATGGTTTTAGGTATATTTGAAAAAGCAGACAGAAATTATTGGTGTCACAGGCATAAAAAAAACCAGAAGGCAAAACGTTACATCATTTAATTTGAGTCTGACCTTTCTGTGAAGTTTAAAAGCATACACTGCTCCCTTCCCTGCTGAGCTGTGCTCCATACAAGTAAAGATGTTGAGACAGGAATTCTTTGAGAAACAGTGGGGTCAGAGATATATAAATTTACATCTCAGAATCCACATCATGCCTTCAAGCAATAAACTCTTTGGTCTGGCAGAAATAATCAACCTAGTAACAGGTTATTGGAATAGATACTTAAATAGCCACTGTGCACAGAAACATTTGGGAATGGAAGTGCTGTGTGCCAGCCCCTCACATGAGTGGGATATGCAGTGAGCATTCACCAGAACTTTTGGAAGTTGGCTCTAAACTCTTGTTTTTCTTACCCTTCTTCTCATCTCCACAGATGAGAGTCACAGAAAAAAGAAGCAGAAAAGACATTTTTATCCAGTTCTCATTATAATTACATCTTCAAAATGTTTCTAAACTGACAGGCAGCCCAAGACATGGGCCCAGTTCTGTACAAGTGGCAGTGGTTTGGTCCTGTGCAGCTGCTCCATTTCCTGTCACTTGAGTGGAAGTTTGAGCTTCCATCCCACAGAAAGTCTAAGGCAGTGAGTCACCCTTGGTTCTGTCCTTGTTAGAAAGTTTTCCTATAGACTAACTCTCAGCCCAACCTATTGACTGAAATCTCTGTATTTTTCTGATCATACTGGTTTGCCTGTTAAGAGTAGTGCCACTGTCTTCTGATGGTTTTCTGCAGTTCTGGCTGGCTCAGAGCAAGGTGTGAGAAGCAGCATATCCAGTGGTTTGACTGGACAAGCAGGTGCAACAGAGCAGTCAGGCTCCTTTAGGAGCTTCCAAGAAGCCTTGAAGCAGTTCCTGCTCTGCTGGTCATCTCCAGGTCATGCCTTGGTCTGACTCAGCACTGGCAGTGCTGTGGGATGTGAGCATCCAGGGGACTGCACGGCAGCCAGGTTTGCTTAGGGGGCTTTCAGTTTAGTTGTGATTAACCTCATGAGTTTGTGATTAAACAGACTGAAAGAAGCTTGAGCTGGAGCTGAAGCTGACAACCACTCCAGCAATCCTGAGGAGCACACTGCTCTGCACTTCACGTTTCCCAAATATTCATCGGAGTCTCTGTGGCTCAGGTCCTGAATATTTCTGGCCTTAATCACAATTCTTGTGTGTACTTTGGCATGAAAGGTACACTGAAGTGGCACTTGGAGTGGCACTGTTAAAATCTGTTTCCTGACACTGCTGTGGTTTGTCTTAAGGTTTATGGGCCTGCCTTGTCAAGCCAAAATTTCAAAAGGAAATGCAGAATTTCTTGCATGAACTCCTTTTGTCAAATCTTTCCAGAAGTTGCATCATGGAGGATCTCTTTACCCTTAGGCTTTGGCTGTGAATTGTGCTGCAGATATTTTCCCCTTGTAGAGCTTGATTTGCAGTTTGTGCTGAAAAGAGAGTTAAATAAATTTCATGTCTAAGATCTGTAGATGCCGTGTTAGTTTTCATCTCTGTGCTGGACTAGATTCTGTTTCTTTCTAGAAGCATTTGGCAAGTAATACAAGCTTATATCACTAATTTGTAATTATGAAAATAATGCATTCATTATTCAAAAAACACTTCCAGTGCAGGTGTAATTAGTATTTATATGTTTTAATGTCATCCAGAACTTATGTGTAATTTCAACAAGCTAAATAATTCATAGTAACTCTGACCAGAAGCTAAAATGTATTTAACAGTACAAAAATTAGAAGAAAATAATTACAGTTTAATGACAAGCAATTACCATATTGATAGCAAAGGTACAAAGATTTTTTGGCTGTATTGTGTTTGATACAGCATTGAATGGCCATGGAGTCTGTGGCAGTGATTCCTGCAGGAACACAAGTGACTCTGATCCATGGTAGTTACCTGGAAGTTGATATGGAGTGGGAAGTGCTGTCTCACAAGTTCCTCTGCTTTGCTTCTCCAGCAGCTTGAGTCTGTTTGCTGGTCTCATGTGCCTTACCCATGATTCTGTCTCATTTTCAATTATACTGGCGATGTTAAATTCTTATTCTACTAAATCTCTTAATCTGTTGAATAGCTTTCTTCTTTCTTTTTTTTTTTTTTTAAATTAGCAGCTTGGAGTGTCTGTAGTGCTGATGGATCCCTGAGAAGGCTTTTGAATCAAGAAGAAGTTTTTCACTGTCTGCCTAGGGAAGCTTGAATGCACTCTTAGAGAAAACATGATTTTTCCTGGTCTTTGGCTAGCTGTGCTGCATGATTAAATAGTTGTTGACATTTAGGTTCATTTTTGGGATTGCCATTAAATCATTCCAAAATCCTTTACAATTGCTAAATTTATAAGGTGGTGAAATTACTTACTTGGATGTAAGGACTCAGGCTGTCATCCCCTAGGAAGAATGTCTTCCTTGCTACTTTGTGTTGCTGCAGATGTGGCTCCCCATTTTTTCTTGATTTATCTTTACTAGTCTTTTAGGTTACTTCCTAAGTCTTGCATTCTTCCAACTACATTTTTCTTTTAAAATAGTTTAAAAGTAACTCCATGTAAGAGAATTGCTAATCTAGTGCAGTGTGAAGCAATGTACAATTAAACACACACACACATGCATATATGTGTGTGTGTGTGTGACTACAGTCATAGTTTTAACTAAAACTTGTCTTCATTATGGTTGCCTTTCCCATAAGGAATGCAGTTTTAAACCCTTGAGTGTGATATTTGGCACATTGGTTCTTACAGTACTTAAACCTGTTTGAGAAATCCCTGGTAGGAGCAGCTTGTTTGATGCCCTGTTCTGCTCCTAATGCAGCTTGTCTCCATTGTGGATTGCCTCTTACCTTGGCTCTGAGGTTACAGAGGCTTCAGGAAGTTGGACAGTCCAGATTTACTGATTCTGTTGGGAAGTTGTTAAAATTAATGTTTCTCATAGGCAAATGGTTTGGTGGCATTCACACAGGTGTCCACCTCATGTTATTGCATTAAATGCAGTAGATGCTGCTTATGCTTTTCTGCTGTTACAGCAGTACAGTTTCCTCCCTACAAGTTGAATTTAAACGCTGAGACTTGTCTGAAGAAGTGCCCCTGGCTGTGTGTGATGCTGGGCTTGGTTCATGGTCCCTGTGGGAGCTGTGAGTTCTATCTCAGGCTCTGGAAGGTCAGGGACAGGACAAAGGCACTGGATCAGCTGGGCCAGCTGCAAGAGGGAAGTACATAGTTCCAGTGTGGAGTCACCAGGGGTTTGCTGCACTGGGTTAGGGCTATAAACCTGTGCAGTGTCTTGACTAGAAGAGTGAGTGCATTTTATTTATATTTTGTAAAATTGCCTACTTTCAGAAAACTACAGTTTCTCGTTTTTGCAATTATTCTTTTGCTTGAAACTTCAAATTTTTCTTTCTTTCCTATAAATTGTATTTCATTTTGGGGCTCTAGTCTAGAATTAAATTGATTTATTACTTTTTATTCCTTTTCCAAAAATATTTTTCAAAAACAAAAATACAAAACAAAGGTCTCAATTACAAGCAAGTCCAGTGTTTGTGAAGTGCCAGACATTCCCTTCTTCTGTGCAGTGACTCTGTGTTCTTCTTGTATTACAGCTGAAATTTGGAACTGTAAGGCAGTGCCAGCTGGAGTGGCACAAGTGATTTCTCATGGTAACAGATGTTCCTGAGATGGAATTACTGAAGGGACAGATGGCCCCCATCCCTTTTCCCATTGTTTCATTATTAGTAAAGATGCCATGCTCCATGTCAGGCAGTCAGGAAAGTGCCAATCAGATGAAAAGCATTTCCATCCTGGTCTCCTTCGATGACCTCTCCAGTTTCCTGCCACACCTCCTCACTAAGCAGCTGATTAGTCTGCCTGAGATATGTCTTTGCTTCTTCCATGACTTGCCACAGTCAGAATGTAGGATAAAAACAAGAAAATGGGAAGAAACCAATGCTGAAGTGCAAAATTCTCGCAGGTTTTGTTGTAGGTGTGTTCATAGGGGGTATGAAATGAGATCTTTGCTCTTTGTGTAGCAAATTCCATCATACTCCTCTGGCAGGTGCCTTTGGCTAAACCAAATAGCTTCTCCTACCTTGCAATGGTTCTGCACCTTGAGCTGAAGACAGGGCTGCAAAGCAAATGTCAGTGATGCTGTTTCAGAAATGATTGCCCAGATGAGGTTTGTAGCTTGGGTTCATAATTCTCTTTGAAAAGAGAGGTTAAAGATGGAGTTATAGAAGCAAACTAGGGCAAGAATTTCTCTAGAGGAAATGTAGGAGCATATATAATCACTGAAGTTATTTTATCAGTGAGTTCAAGGATGTAGAGGAACAGAAAATCAGTGAGATGACAGAAGAACAGTGACAGGCCTCACATAGTGAGGTTCATGACAAGTGAAAGCAAAGTATTAATAGCTGTGACAATGGGAATGAGAAGTATATGTGTGTGTAATCTGGCTAATCCTTGTTCTTTTCTTTTTCCGTATTAGTGATGCTATTGCTGAGATTAGAGCTGTCTGTATTGAAGAAATTGGTGTCTGGATGAAAATGTACAGTGATGCCTTCCTGAATGATAGTTATTTAAAATATGTTGGTTGGACACTACATGACAGGGTGAGTATTGTGTATTCCCACACACAACAGAATGCTCTGGAGACAGCTGCTGCTGTGCTTCCACCCAGCACAGCATCATCCTTGGCTTACAGAGAGATTGTTCTGTTTCCTCACCTGGTATCTTTCAACCAGGTCACTTCCAGGTATTGGCTTAAATGAGAAGGCTCCCAGTCTGCTTGGTCCGTGTGCTTTTCATGTGTTCAGTTTCTGATGAAGTATCTTGATAGAAATCCTTACAGGGGGCTTTTCTGTTGATTACAAGAGAAAGAGAAGTCTCCTCAGAGCACCCCTGAGTGCCTCTGTGTCTGAAGTAGAATGAAAAAGGGATTTCCATGTGTTGTTCATTTACATTACCCAGAGGTTAGACTAAAAAAAGAGGTCTCTGGCTCAATAGACACCACTGGTTCCACAACCAGTGGAGTTCCCATCAGTTAACTTTGCTTTCCTTGAAGAATTTTTAGCTTTTTCTTCAGAAAACTGTTGAAACAGCAGATGAAAGGAAAAGAAGTGCTTTTCTGGCTTAGCACAGTTCTTAGTACTGATGATATCCACCCAGTTCCTGCAGCAAGAGGAGCACATTCTGGACGCTGACAGAGGACTTTGCATTTCTGTCTGGGGGTTTTGTACACAGCAGTGGGACTCACTGTGCTCCCACTCCCACCAAAACCACTGGAATCACTTTTTTTACTCTAAACTCCCTTGCTAACACTATCCAAGGAATACAAATTAGACTTACAGTGCTGTTGAAATGCTTGTCAAATTCCAGCATCCTGATTCACACTATTCTCCTTGTCTAGGAGCACTGCTGGAAAAAAGTTGTAACTCTGCAAGTTCATTCTGATGACTTGCATAACTGATAGTTAACAGCTAATATTTTAAAAAATATTACTTTTTTCAATAACTTCAAACATCATCTTAATATTTAGGCTCTGATTTGGTCACTCTTATGCTGACTTCTGAGTTATGCAGATGTTGGTTTTCACTAATGATAGAAATCCACTGCTGGTGCTGGTTCTTTTAACTACAGCTGCCAGGAATCTGAATCTTCCTTGATTTCAATGAGCAGTTCTTTTGTTTAGAGTATCCTCTAGACATGGGATTTCTTTCCAAACCTGTAGTTCTCAAACTTTTCCTTTACAAATTTTCCCCAAACTTTTACATTATATCTCATTGAACAAAACTTGATCAGGAGGAAAATCCTGCTTACTGCTCCCATCAGCCCCAGAGCCACTGCACTGTGAATGCAGGACATGGAAACACAGCCATGGCAGTGCCTAGAAGGACAGAGCTTCTGCTCTGTGTCCCTTGTTGGTGACATTGCTGTGCCTCACAAGCTGCCACACTCCAGGAGAAGAACCATTTTTCAAGTTAGCAAACCAATGGGGAGGTCAGCTCAGATTGGAGGATCAGGATTTGAGGTGTGTGGAGGGCTTTATTTCGCTAGGACTTGTAATTTAAATAAATTACCCTTTGAATAATTGCAGTTGATTTTTGGGAACACATTCTAAACCTTGTAGAACATAGTAGCATCTCTGGAATGTAGTGAGGTTGCACTTCACAGATCTCATCCCCCTCCTAGTGTCTTTGAAGTCTGTCCATTTTTCACATCACTCCCTTTACCCATCTGTGGAATCTCACACTCTCATCTGTCGCATCCAGCAGTTTCTCATGTCATGTGCAGTATTTTCTCACATACTCTTCAGTTAGTTTAACCTCAGGCCAGGGTCTAGTCATATGCCTGCAGCCTTAAAACATATTTACACCTCAGCTTTTTTAAAATTAACATATTCTTTCATACCATACAGTATTTAGACCATTGGACTATTTAGACCAGACACAGCAGAATTCTGTCAGACTTCTCTCCTGCCTCTGTTTTGTAAGATTTTTTGTTGCAGGCCACAGAAATGCCTTGAGTTTCTAAGTCTTTAAATCACTAATCTGTTTAATGTCCCAGTCCATCTGATAGGTGGTGGGGTTTTATTGATGTTATGGATGTGTCATCTACAGAGTGAGACAGACTGTAGGCAGAATGGGGAAGAGTCTGGGGCAGGTATCGAAGGATAAAAAGGGAGAGAATGGAGAGAAAGAGACATATTGGGAGACACAGAAAGGAGGATGGAGGTGCAGTAGGAAGAATATATTGGAAAAAGATGGAATAAGAGCCAACTGAAAATGCAAAAGCCTCCAGAAGTACAAGATCCCTTAACAGAATGGTTTTCATTGGCACTGCCTGAAAAAACTGCCAGCTGGTACACAAGTTTCTTGATTTTGCTTTGATGAGGAGATAATTTTTGCTATAACTGATATTTTAAAAATGAAGGCTGAGGCAATAGCCATAAGCTAGTTCCACTTCACATGAACAGCAGTCACCCCAAAATTACTAACTTCTCTGGAAGTTTGCTGTTGCAAAAAGGAGACAGCAGTGCAGGAGATTACTGACCAGTTTCATATTTTACTTCAGAAGACATATAAATTAAACCACAGGGAAGAGCAGCTCTTATACTTCTTTGTAGTAGCTCCAATGCAGTCTTTCAGAGGTAGAATACAGAAGTTTAGTTCTCTAACTTGGAAAATCCTTATATTTCATATGTTAATCATGTCTCCTAGATTTCAAACAAATGTCTATAGGGATTCTTGTTTTTTATAGATTCTCGTTTGAATGTGGCTTTCAAGTTTTGCCTTTCTTTCTCTGCTTTTAAGCATCTTTTTTATTTCCATGTATCTGTGAGCATAAATTAGAAGTGTATAAACTATGATATAATGGCATTACAAATCCCTCTTGAAAATTAAGGTGTTAAATTAGATTGTTCAGTCTTAATTTTCACCTACTTCATTGATGTGTGGAACTGTTTTGAAACCATAATTATCTCTAGATATACCTGGAGAGTTGTGGTTCTTAAAATCAGTTCTTAACACATAAGAAAATGCTTTCTCCTTCTTTGCATTCTTCTTACTTTGCTTATTGTCTATTTCTTTGGAAAGGATTAACTCAGTGTCCTCTGGAACTGATGTTCCTCTTGTGCCTGACCTCCTAATTAATTAATGAATTACTTAGTTAAATAAGTTCATCTCTTAGTTTACTAAGTCTCTTGCTGGCCTTCCTGTCCATCCCTGTTTTCAGCTTTTATGCTGGCATAAGTTTCTTATCACCCTAACTAGAAGGTGTTGGGGTGTTCAAAGCTCCTGTGAGCTGGATGATTCTCACAGTTAGGAGGGGCCATCTCATGTGTGGTGTGTTGAGGGTCTATGGCACATTGCTACTCCTCCAGTCTGGACTGGAGTGCCTCCCCACACCCCTTCATCCTGCCCTTCTTTGCTTCCTGTCCAGCTCACTGCCCTTTAGGCATCCCTTCCTAGGGCATTCCTGCCTCTCATCTCCACTGACTTTGTTTTAAAACCTTCTTCCCAAGATTAGTGAGCTCATGTGCAGAAGCTCTTCCCTCTCCAAAGAGGTGAATTCCATCCTTGACCAACAGTTTAAAAACACTCAGAGAGAGTCCTCCTTCATCATTCTTCTGTCAGTGGGGCAGTCATTTCCAGGGTTTGCCTCTGTGTCTCCTGGTTCTGCTCCCAGCCAGAGGGACTAGATGTAACACGACCTTTTTCTCTCCCTCTCTTGCTCACCTGCTCCTGCAGCTTCTCCCCAGATCTGGCCCAGGACACTTTGGTTAGGGCCTGGCTGCAGTGTTCTGGCAGGGCATGCAAGGAGCCACAAGGATTCCATGCTCAGGGTGTGCTTCCTGCCCAGCTTCATTTACTGGCTTAAGCTTTGCAGAGAGCCCAGTCCAGGGCCTGGACTGAGCTCTGATCCATGGAATTTGGGGAAGTCTCCAAGGGCTTTGGGCTCTATGGGCCCAAACAGTCTGAGCCCATTCTGCACATGTCTCAGATCCCTTTGTGGGTGAGTTTTACATTCAGCTGTTGGCTCACAGGTGGGACAGGCTCCAGTGCAGCTGTAACTAAAGCTGCTGCCTTACTGTGCCTTACAGTGTTCATACAGGCCAGAACTAACCTGCTCCTGATCCCCTAGGACTCAGTAAGCCGAAGCCATCAGAGGCTCATGTCCTGTGAGTGGTAATGACTCCAGACATTCTGGGCATTATGAGCACCACACAACAGAGGAGACACCGTCTCTGGTCCTGCCACACAGGTGCTGTTAAAAAAGAATGTCAAGCAGCATTTCTCTGGGGTTTTTTAGCAGTTGATCACATCCATGTAATTTCTCTTCAAGAAAGTTCTTTTCTGTACCTTGAGAGATCTTATGTTAGATCTCTTTAAATGTAGCTTACATCTCATTGACTTTCTCTGCAGTGGTAGTCAAAAAGATCCCTAGAAGAGAGCATGATTGCTCAGACACTCCTCATGGATACAGAGAGATCATTTCTCAGGAACAGTTGTTCTTCATGGAAGTTCTTCTAAAACTCCAACTTCTATGCTGCTTTTGTCTTCTATTTCAAATATTGAAATAGTTGTGAAGGAGGAAAGAAACTTTAAAATTCAGATTTATGTCTTCTGTTTTTATCTCAGTCTGTGAATGTTCTTTCAGTTTTTAGTGTGAGCACTTTTTAAGTACAGACTGGATTCTGGAATAGACAGTTGCAGAAATGAAACCCTCTGGGTACGGAGGTTTATTTGTGAAGTTCAATAGTTCATTTTAGTTCTTGAGCAGCTTAAGGCCGTAGACTTGGTAGTGTCCTCACTTTCATAAAAGTAAATTGACATTGCAGTGAACTCTACAGATCATATTTGAGTAGATTTATGTTTATAACCATTTTGCTATCCACAAATATTTTTCAACAAGAATCCATTGTTTGCCAAGAAGGCACAGTTGCATTGTCCACCTGCAGCACAGGGAATCCCTCTCTTCATCAGCAATGTTGCTGTAGGACACAAGCCTTGGTCCACAGGCCCTGTCCTGTGACACCCACATTGCCTGCTGCAGCCACCAGACCAAAGCAATCCCCAGCTGAAGAGAATTGGGAATGAGCTGCTGCCACCACACAGCTCAGACACCAGGACATAAGCCACCCTTCTTCCCATGGGCTCCTCGGGCTGTGGCTCAGATGTAGCAGCAGCCTGCTCCCCTCTGGAGGATCTGTGCTGTCCTGTTGTGAGCGATGGAATGTAAAACATTTGGGAATAACAAATGCAATGTGTGCTCTGTGTCCCTGCCCTCAGAGCTAGCTGAGTTGCTGAGCACATGCCCAGTCATTTTTGAGCCCCTGTGCACTGATTGTGATCGTGAGCTGTCAGTCATGAGGTGCCTGTGGGCTCCTTCCTGAAGACAAATAGCCACACTGCCTGCACCAACCACCTGGAGATCCTACATCTTTATTCTGGATTTTCTTGCTACATTCTTTTTCTTTTTGTGGAGTCATTTGAAAGGGAAGCACAAACAGATAATTTAGTGATGGCACATTAAGTCTTTTGATATGCAAACAGGAAGAAATTTAACATTGTAGGTGACTGCATGTGGGTTTTGTTTTGTAGCTCAATTGCAAATTGGCTTTGGTCATTTGCATAAAATTTTAAATGTACATTAAACAACTGATCGTATTACATTTTTTAATATTCATGTGCATTTGGTTAAAGTATTCTGACAGCTAATCTTGATGTTTTTCATTTAGCAAGGTGAAGTGAGGTTGAAGTGTTTGAAAGCTCTACAGAGTCTGTATACCAACAGAGAATTGTTTCCCAAACTGGAGCTGTTCACTAATAGATTCAAGGTAAGAGGAAATACAGTTTTTGGAAGGAGGACAAAAGTAAAAGTGTCATTATCCTGTTGTGGTCTTTGAGTCATGTCTATTAAGAGTAAACTCATTAGTTTGTGAGGAGGCTTGTAACTGCACTACTAAAACTGTGTTACTAAATGCTGAAATTAAGCCAAATCCGTTTCACAGGGTTTATCTCAGAAGATTTGTCAGACTTAAGCAGGATGATTATTTGTCTATATGTATTATTTATAGCTTATATATTGTCCTTATTCAATCTGCCTGTACTTATTTAATTTTAGATTTATTGAATTTAAAGGATGTATACTTACACAATTTAAAATATAGCTGAAAGTAGCAGCCTATAATGAAAGGCTGTTTGTTACACAGCTTTTTTAGCTCAGTCTGTGCTTGTGTTTGGAGGGAGAGTCACTTGCATGTGCATCACAGTGAACTGGCCTTGCTGCAGAACAGTTCACACAGTGCTTCCAAACCTGTTGAGCCAGATTGGCCCTTCAGGAGAGAAGTGCTGGAGGGATATTTCATGGGGTTTTTATCAGCACAAACTTTATGCATAGTATCTGGATAAGGATGTGGCTCTTAATTCACTTTGTAGTCTGACTGCTTTATTGTGTAAGTGAACTGTCTGGAGAGATGGGTGTGGAAACACTGCCCCTGCTATTGTTTGGATGCCTGGTGAGGAGAGTGTTCAGGCACTGCCACCATGTCAGCTGCCTCTCTCCATGGCTTTTGTGTTCTGCAGAACACACTACTGTGGGAAAGGCTACCTCCAGGGAAAACTCACTTATCTTATTTAAATCTTTATTAGAATGCTGATGAAAAAAATTGTTTAGAAAAGAAACAGAGCTGACTAGTTTCTTTTAACTTAAATCATTATTATAATGCTGATAAAAAATTCTGTTTAGAAAAGTGGAGATTTAAATATTTATAAATACTGTGCACAAGACTTAAACTTGTCAATCTTATACTGCTTCACTAGGTTTGTCTGCCATTTCACAATTAACTCCTCCAGTTTGATCCAGAAAGCAAAAAAAAAACTAACCAAACAAACAAAAAAACCAACAACCAAAGAAGGAAATTTGTCCTATTTTCCCTCTATGTAAACAATTTATAAAAACGTGACAATCAGCCCTTTACCACTTTGACTTGTGGTGCTGAGAAAAGATGCTTAACCTTCAGTAAATATTAAATATTAAAGATAGGCTTTATAGATATTAACGAAGGCTTTTTTCCAAAATGATAATTATATAATAGAGCAGACTCTTTATTGATAGTCTCCTTCATTTGAGACAATAATCTTAAAGAGCAGATTAAATAAATATCTGTCAGAAATGAACTGAGTGTAGTTGACTAAAGTAGGAGATATAACTGGATCATTTTGTGAGACCACCTAATAGCCTGCATTCTTCTAATTTTAGAAAGTCATTTTCTGGGACTGTTGCAGTAAAGACAAAATTTCCTCTCATAGGAAAGAACCTGACAAACAGGTTAAGACCTCAAACATCTTCTCTAATGCCTCCATAAGTGTGGTTTGCTTTATCATCACAGGACAACCAGAAAAATGGACCCTCCAACTCTGCTGCTATTCCTGTTCTCTCTGTGCAGATTTAGATTTATTTATATTTGCTACCTCTGTAATGTGTTTTACTATTCTACTTCTGTAATGTAATTTATTTTTAAATCGGCCACTAAAGCTCTCATGGGCTTTCATCTTCTTGTTTTTACTAGAAAATGTCCTGGATGCTTCTTTGTCAGGATCCCATATTTTATAAGGGGAAACACTGCTTTGAGACTGAACCTCTTCCATGCACCCACAAAACTTTCAGGACAATCTGAGACACTTCAGGCAATAGTCAATCTGTACTCCAGGAAAACTTCAGGGACATGAAACCTCTAAATATATCCTGCTTTTCACATTACAGACAGTTCTCCTAAGGGAAGCCAGGTTAGCCTGTGCATTGCTGCTTGGCTTGGACAAGGAATTTTAATTTCTCTCAGAGGTTCAGAAGGAAGGGAGCCTTGTTAGGAATTCATCTCTCTTCTGTCCCATAAAAGCTGGTTTTACTACAGAAATCTGTATCACTATGAAATAAATAGGAGGGAAAGGTGTGCTCAAAGTCTCTGAGCATAGAGAACAGATTTATTCAACATAGTGATTAATCACTTTCAGTTTCTGCCACATCAAGAGAACAAAAAGCTGGCATGGCCCAAATGCCTGCACTTGGATTTACGGCTGTGCTGTCAAGGATATGGCCTTTGGCATCAGGATGGAGCAAAGTTCCAAATTAATGGTTTTTGAATCTCTGATACATTAGCTAAATGTCTTGCTGCCACAGACTCTACCACCACCTCTTGGAAAAATAATTGACCTAACTGCCATTTTCAGTTCCATGGCTGCTTATTTATATTTCTTCATCAGAGTTTAATCGACCTGCACAGTTCAGCTGGTGTTCAGTTCAATCCATTCAAACGGAGAGAAATCTCTCTAGAAGTCTTCTAGCTGTTCAAAGAATAAATTAATTTGATGCAGAGTGCTTTGTACTGGTGTGTTAATATTTCACCACCTTCCAGTGGGCTGTGACAAGGATGTGATCCTGTCTCTTTTTCAAAGAAAAATGTTTGTTCTTTCCAGCATTTGTGTTTCTAAGGTGATATGCTGGAAAATAAACTTAGCCCGTCAAAACAAAAATGTGTCCATCAAAGAGAAGACTTTTGTTTTCCATCAAGAAGTCTTGTCCAATACATATATTAACTGACCCCATATGGAAAAGGTGTGAATTAACTCCTCTGCAGTCAGTGCCAGAGTCCCTCATCCTGTGCTGTCTCCACAGCCTGGGAGCAGAAGGGGAGATTGGCTCTTCAATCTGCTTTGTTCATAGCCTAATACAGAACGGAAAACTGATCTTAAGGGACACTGAGAATTAGTATTTCAGCTTAAAAATACAGGCCTGTGCCCTGTTCTGCTGCTGTACAGTGGTACAGGGAACCTCTGTAAAGACAGATTGAGCAGATGGGGAGCTTCCTCATCCACAGATGTTACACCTGCAGAGGATTGGGGGTGTGGGTCTTGCTGGGAAGGCTCTTGGGGCCTGGCTGACAGGTGCTACCACAGAGAAGTGCTGGCCCCAGGGCAGAGAGTGACACATCCATGCTGTTTATTTTAAGCCTAATATTTTTGGGGAAAATTGAGAGAACAGGATAAGGAAATGTTCTCACGTCAGTTGGTTTCAAAGTCCCAAAGGAGTCCGGATTCAGAGAATACCTCCTGCTCTGTGGACAGGAGAGAGGATCCCCTCCCTTCCAGGCTTTTTTCAGAGATGCAGGAGTTTTACACTTATGTGCTCACTGTTCACTCATGTGCAGCTAGTTCCCTCCCTGGGGTATCCTGGGGTGTTAGATAAACTCTGAGGGAATACATGAAATTCCACTGAGACATTTAAGATCAGTATCTCTGGCTGTTCTTTCTCTTGGTGCTGTTATTACTATTCCTTGGCCAGGACCTTAGGAAAAGTTGACAGCAGTGTTTTTGTCTTGTTCATAACAAAGTGTCCTGTGTGGAAAGTTGTTTCTTTGGGTCTCTTCATGGACTTCTCACAGTCTTCAAAGCTGTTTAGATCTACATTAAATGCATCAAATTCCTAAGGAACTTCATAGTGATTGATAGAGGCTCCTTCAGTCACAGTGACAAAAAGTGTCTCTGCAGACCTGGTTTTGTTGGGAAATAACATCTGAGACAGCCACAATGTGTTTTCTAAGTACTGATCTGAAATTTCTGTATTGAAATAAACATCAGTTGCTTGGTGTTCCCCTTCAGCCCTTAAATGCATGGAATAGTAGAGAAGAAAGGTGAAAACCTTTACTTTGCCCTGGTTTGTTCTGGTGACTTGTTGTAGCCTTACACTTCCCTTGTTTCTTTTCCATATCAGTCCCTGATTTCTATTTTTTCATATCCCAAACTGTCACAGAGTACCTACTTCTTCCTGAGGCAGGTTAAGCCAGTGAAATCAAGTTTTATTTTCAGATGGCCTGATTTCTCTTCAGTAACTTGCTTAGTCAAACAAAGAGCACTGAGACATACTGCATTTTTATGGCTGGATGGAAATTCTCCCCAGATAGGAAGGACAACATACACTGCTATCTTTGCCAGTAAGGAAATTGAACCTAAGGAGAAAGAAACCATTTAAAGTCTTCTCATAACTACAGGGTCCTTAGAAGATCATTAGATTTGACAGGAGAATGATGTGCTTGTCTCCACTAGAAAGAGTATGGGATAACCCAAAATCTTACCAGGGAATTCTCCACTTTCCTGGGGAAGCTGTGTAGTGTAATTCTTGAGATCTGCTTCAAACCTTGAGATGTAGACAGGAAAAAGGTCACAATTTTACAGGCAACCTGCAGATGCATAAATTCAGGTGTGATTTTTCTTCACAGTATTTCCATATATGCAGCATTCCTTCCTCTGAAATTATTTGGTTTCAGGGGAAGGAAGTGGGGCAGTTTTTCTGCTGTTGTCCAACCCAAGTACGTGACTTTTCAGGAAAGACCTGTTAAATTAATCCAGCCCAGAGCAGTGCTGTAACTCCCACATCTCCTCCCTCCCTTTCTGGCAAGCACACAAGGATAAGGACTGTTGAGGCCCTTGTTCATGTTCCACCGTACATATGGCACACAGCTAAGGGGTATGTTAAAAGGCTGAGTAAAATTGAGGGGCTCTCATTGTCAGCGTGCAGTTGAAACATCTTTCTCCCCAAAAGTATTTATTTTGTAATCTCTGGAATTTTCCAGCTGCTGGCTGTGCTGTGTTGTGCCCTGTGACTGACCTTAGGTTGCCTTGCAGGACCGCATTGTGTCCATGACCCTGGACAAGGAGTACGATGTCGCTGTGGAAGCCATTCGATTGGTCACGCTCATCCTCCAGTGAGTGCTGCTCCAAACCCCTGCATTCCCTTGGAAAATTACCTAACCCAGGAACATTTGGGTGACTTGAGTGCTTTGCTTGTGTATTGAAGTGAATTTGTTACTTTACACTTAGTATGAAGTTGAATTGAACATGTCATATGGATATGAAGGTAAAGGAAGATATTTCGTGGAAATATAGGCGGCAAAGTGTAAAAATGTGTGGATGTTTTGGAGCCATTAGTGCATCCATAGTGTGGAAGAATGCCAAAGGGCATTTCTACCTTTTGCCAAGGGCAGAACAACTGTCCTCCCAAAATGAGTATCTGTGGGTTATGCATGCTAGAATAACTCCAGTAGTAACACAGATCCAGTGTAGGGAGAGTTGATTGATTTCCTGACACAGCTAAAAAGAGTCACGTGGTAGGACACCTGCTTCCAAGCTTTTCCATGTGGGGATGCAATGGCTCCCCTGAGGTAAGGATCACCTCAGACATCCTCCCATGGTCTGATGTGGAACCAGCCTGTCCTCAGCAGCCTTGTGAGTGTGCACCTGGAGGGGCACTGTTAGGCTTTTATAATATATTTAATAAAAGCTTTATTAAAGAACATCTGGTTTACAAGCAGATGCACAGAATTTTTGCTTCATATTTTGTATCCAGTGGCTCCACTTTGAAGAGTGTTTTTCGTCATGCAGAATTTGAACAAAAGATTGCACTAGCCTTTCCCACATAAAGAAGTCTAGACTTCAGCTTTTTATTTATGGGTCACTCTGTTTTAAAGAGATTAGCCTTGTAATACTAGAAAGAAATTAAATCTCGCATCTACTGTTATATTTTTAAAGTAAATGTAAAAAATATGATCTGAAATGATGTGTACATCTCTTCCCTGCATTATCAGCAATTTTTGGTAACACAATAAGTTTTAAGGTCAAAAACTACCCAGTGTATTTTTTTTTTGTCTGTTCCTGCTTTCTTTTTGGTTGCCCGTTGAAAGCACAGGCAGTGCTAAATGCCTTTAACACCAGATGAGTCTTGATCACCTTGAAGAGCACATGGCAGTATTCTGGCTGTTAGGAACTCCAAAAAGGTGTCTGGAGCAATCCTAATGGTGAATGACCAATTAAAATTTTGTCTAGTGTGAAGCCAAATGATTTAGAGTCCTGATACATAAAAGGTTCTGATGGATGCCAGCTAAACAAGGTTGGAGTTAATATCCTGATTGTGACAGTGCTGGTATTTTTATATCATTTTTGCTAACATTCTGGGACAGGCTGCCCAGGGAAGTGTTCAAAAGTGGGTGTAGTGCTTGGGGACATGGATTAGTGGTAAACACAAAGGACCTGGGTTGGACTCTTTGAGCATCAAGATCTTTCCCAACCTAAAGGATTCCATGATTCCAGGTTTTTAGTTTATGATGTTTGATGAGTGTTTGGCGTCTTGCAATATGTTCATTGAAGTTTGTGTGATGGTCTAAGGAGTTAGCAGGGGAGGGTTTGCATGCAGTGATTCTGATCTTTTCATAATATGATTTTATCTCTATATTGATACAACTAGGAGAAGGAAATCAAAGAAACTTCCAGTCTTACAGGCCCTTTAAATACTTCTCTATTTTGAAGCTGAACCAAAGATTCTTGAAGTCCTTGTTCAGCCATGTAGGATTTTGTGGGAAGTGAGCCAACCTTGTAGTTCTCCCAAGAGAGATGTGGGAGGTGTGGGGATGGAAATGAAGCCTCTGCTTAGTTCAGGTGTTGCTGTGCCTCTTTCAGTGGGAGCGAGGAGGCTCTGTCCAATGAAGACTGTGAGAATGTTTATCACCTGGTGTACTCAGCACACCGGCCTGTGGCAGTAGCAGCTGGAGAATTCCTCCACAAAAAGTAAGTCATCAGTTGCCCTGGAATAAAACCAGATTTGTGAATGTTTCCTAGAAAGGTAACATCAAAAAGCAAAGAAGCAGTGGAGTGAAATATCCCAATTTAGCAAATCAGGTATTTCATTTAAACCAGAGACTTTATTCTCTTGTTTAAACAAGATCTGAGGACTTGATTTTTCTTGCTCTACATTTTTCTTGCTCTACAATTCAGATAACATTTCCTAACTCCTTGAGGGTTAAATATACAAAGGCTGCACAAACTTCTAAAGTTGGTTTAAGTCCTGCAGCACTTGCTGAATTCCCAATGTGATAAGATACACATACTGGGCCTGTAGTCTGGGGTGATCTACCTGATACATAAAGAGTAATGATTTCTAGCAAGTTTTACGCCAGTTTATTTCTCTGTTGTGAATTTGGGAGGTTTTTATAATGATAAATTTGCAATAATTACAATAGTAACTTTGCAATAACTACAAAATTTGTTTCTAAACTCACTGCCTTCCCCTGAAAATACACTGCATTATGGTTACATCTCTCATGTCCTCACTATGCCAAAGGACATGAGCAAGCTTTTCCATGAATGTGAGTCACACCACCTCAGTAACAGTGACATTGCCACATGATAGGGGTTAGCCTCTTCCTTTTATTATTTGCAGTTAAAAGTCTTTCAGCAGAAATTTGATTTTTTTTCCCTCATGGGTTGTGACATTAGAGTTTATTATTATTTTTTATTATTATTTATTATACGTATAGAGGATTTCTATTAATAGATATAATATTAGATAACCCATCTTATCTAATTTTTTCATGCAAGATTCAGGTAGGAAAAAAAATACACAAAAACATCTGTTTTTCTTTGCCAGTGCTCTAATTTTCTGTAGTTTATTAGGGATTTACAACTCCACGTTGTAATTTTAAGCTTTCATTGGTGGATTTTTGGAATTCCAGCTTTCTGATTAAGCACTGTCTGTTTCAGGGAATATATATGCAGATCTCCATTACCAACAAGACATTGTACTAATTATTGGAAAGGGTTAAGTTCTCATTAAAAATATACACAAAAATTCCATTAATCAACATGTGACAAAATACTTTTAAAATGCCTCAAAGGTAAATAAGGACATATCTGCACCTCAGTGCACTTAGGAAAAAGACAAAACTTTATTCTGACTTCTTTTACGAGGTACTAAGCTGTGTTCTGTAAATGTGTCTCAAGGCTAACAGCATGGAGAGAAGATTGTCCCATTCTTAACTAATTTTGTCTTGCTTTCTGCAAAGAAAATCTCCAGTTAAATGAGTTAGAATCTATTTTGGGCGCTTGAGGTGTGATTTATCGCACCTAATTTAATACATTTCACTATCACTTTCTCTGTGATAATCATCAGACACGTTCTCTGTGCTTAGCAAAGGAAAGCAAATGGTACAGAGGATATAAAGGATCACCAAACACAGAGGATTACTGGCTCAGCCCTGAGGTGCAGGTTGTAAGGTATCTCAGCACCTGCAGAGGTGCTCATTGCTTATCTGTTAAGATGAGTAGGGGATATGAGGTAATGTTTTTAACTAAAATGCAACATTTGTGTGTAACTTGTCCTTCTTTGTAGTGAGTTACAGCAGTGAAATCAGAATTCTGTATTTCATGTGTTAATCTGCTTTGTGATTCCGCTCTAAAAGCCAGGAACAGCTTTCAAACTTCTCAAAGTAAAACAGTCATTGCTGTAACCATTATACTGGCACAGCTCTGAGGTCTCTTGGAAAATTTGAACATTGAGGGGAGTTTGGGATGGGCTGTGCCTCAGGGAACTCAGTGCACAGTGTGTCACTTACCTGTAAAATCCCAAATAATGAGTAGGAGCTGGTTTTATCTTTGATGCAGCTCCTGGTACCTGAGGTTGGCTGTTTGGTGGATGTCAGGTTTGTTTGTACCATGTCCCAGCCAGAGTGATACAACCTTATCTCCTGGTGTACTGGTGCAGTAGGTGCTGCCTCTACTCTAAGACTGGATAAGTTATAAATGCAAAACTGTACAAGTGATGAAAATACTTAAAACTGTGCAAAACTTTCAATATAAGTTGGTTTTGGAGAACTTTTTCCTGTGTGAAGTTCATCCAGCTTTGTGAACATAAAGACTGAAGATAAATTCATCTCTTCAGAAAGGCAGAGGTTGTGCCCTCTTTCCCTTGAAAGAAATAGCTTGAGATACTTGCACTGTTTTATGAACAAATTTACTATATCAAGAATGAATGCTCATCATATTCTTGCAGAAATGAGAATTGTTGTGATAGCCATGAGCTCCTTCTGCTTATTTTCAGGCTTTTCAGCAGACATGATCCCCAAGCTGAAGAGGCTCTAGCAAAGAGGAGGGGGCGAAATAGCCCAAATGGAAACCTTATTAGAATGTTGGTTCTTTTCTTTCTTGAAAGTGAGGTAAAAAAGTAATTTTTAACTTTTAAATGTTTAATAAAACCTGGAACTTAAGTAGTGATTTATCAACGTACAGTAATAAATTGTCTTTCTTTTCAATTTTTTTTGTATTTTCAGAAATACTGTAAGTCCTTTTCCCTGCCCCTCCATTCTCTTGTCCATTAAGGAAATTGATCTGAAAATCTTCATGGTTTATTTAACTCGTGTATGTCCCCATTGCACTCACACCGCATTGCTGGTGCTGTGGTGGCTGCCAGGGTGCATTGCTGCAGCACAAATGTAAATGGTTCTTTGCTTACATAACCATGCAAGGAGAATACCTCTGGAGTTATTCTTTGTGGAGTAAAATAACTTGAATCAAGATGGAACAAGAATTGCATAGTATCTCCAATTCTGATTAGAATCATAGATGAACTGAGAGTGGGAAGGACCTGAAGGTACTTAGCTCCGAGCAGACTCAGCTGTGAGATGAGATGAAGTCTTTCAGGGCATTATGCAGATGCAGCTTGGAAACATTGGAGGATGAGGAAAACAAGCATAGATGTGGTGACATAAAGTGTTTGATGAATACATCCAGGGTGGGATTGGGGTGCCCATGATTTATAGAGACAGCTCTATGGGAAATTGTATGATACATGTAGTAACAGTAATACAGGTGGGGAATGGCAGTGGAGGGAGGAAAATTTGAGAAGATACTGCCAGGTACAGGATCTTCTTAAGACAGAGGGGGAAGGTTCAAAATTATACATTTGATTGTTAATACGTAGACTGAAAGAAAGGAATGACAGAAATGTTTTTCTAGAGAAGGGAGAGCAGTATATTTTGGGTAAAAAGCAAAAGGAAAGATACTGGTTATTTTAAGTGTTATGAAGCATTGAGCAAGGGACTTGACTGTGAGAATGAAAAGAAACAGTCTTTCTGAGAAGGACAGACAAAATTTTGGTGCATTGTTCTTGTTTTTTGGAAACACCTCATAAAACTACAAATTAATCTGGATGAAATGTCACTACCCATGTGAGCCTTCTATTTGCCACCTGAATGGATTTTTGGTTCTAGCTTCTTTAAAACTTAGATTGTAAAGTTCATTGGGTTTTACAGTGCAGACACCTTAGATCTGAGTGTGTGTGATTGGAGGTACTGAGCACTCACCTTATCTGTCCTTCTGAGGAGAAAAGAAACTGCTCTACTCCCAAAGCCCAGACCAGCTAAGTGCCTCCCATGCTGCAGCCTGAGGTCACTTCTCTCTCATGGCCAGTTTTTGCTATTGTTTTTGAGAGAGTTGTTAGGAATCAAGTAGAATATCCTGACTCCGATTTTAGTAAAGAGTTTGAGAATTGGGAGTTTGTGTGTGGGTGGACAAGTTAACGCTGCAGCCTTGGAGTGCATTCCAAGGAGTGAACCTTACCCCGTAGCAGTAAGGCTGTGACATTTTGCCCAAAGCTGTCAGAAACAGAGGGAAATGTACTGACACCTTCTTCTCTGCACTCAGAGATGTTTTCCAGCTAAGGAATCAGTCCCTGGCAAGCACAAGCTGCATGTTGTGCGTGTTACTTGTTGGTAGTAGTTAAAGATAAGTTTAGCAAACAGCCTATGGATTATTTTTCTCACTTTACAACAGTTGTGTCAATTCACATAAAAATATTTTTTGCAGTTGAAGTTGGTGTTAAATCTATACCCCCCGGAAAGCACCAGAGTTTTTGCTCCTTTTTTTCTGAGCACATAGCAGCATGTATGAAAACCAATTGCTTGTTCAAAATAAATACATTACAGCTCTCATGCCTCACCATCTCTCCTTTTTATAATGCAGTGAGAAAGTGAGGGAAGGTAAGTTTACAGCTTCTGGGTCAAAACCCTGGGAAAATTTTTTTTCACAAAGAGCTTTGTGCAAAAGAAGCTCACTTTGGTTTTATTTCACTCCTGTTAAAACATAACCTCATTGCACTGGTGTCATTCAGTTGGGAGAAAACCTTCATGAATTCGTTTCAAACTGAATGTTCTTTCCAACTAACGTAAGAGACATGCCCAGGATACTCTCTGTGGCCTCATGATTGTGAAAGTTGTCTTCTAAGAACTGGTGCTTATAAAGAGCTGTACTGATGATTGCTTTGGATTTTCTAGTTGCATGAACATGCAGCCTATTTGGTAGACAGCTTGTGGGAGAGCTCTCAAGAACTGCTGAAAGACTGGGAATGTATGACAGAATTGCTCTTGGAGGAGCCAGTCCAAGGAGAAGAAGGTATTCCTGTACTTCCTTGATGTTGCACAATATTGTTAATGTAATAATTTAATTCCTTAAATACCTCTGCCACCCATAGCAAAACATCTTTTTGTGTTGTGGTTTGTTTGGAAAGCATATTTGAAGATTTTGGGTTGATCTGTTTTTAATGTACTTTCCTTCAAAAGCAGCAACTTGTAGTTTGTTTTTCTTTTTTTTGTACAATGGAGGTTTTTTTTGTCAAGTCTGCTGTACGCTGGTTCCTTAATATTAAAAGCTAAGACTTGATTTTGCCTGAATGTTTAAATAACTATTTTAATAAATTAAACAGGTAATACAATTTTGAATAAATAAGCACTTCAGGTGATGCTAGTTAAAGATGGGGCTTTTCCAGGCAATGTGAACACAATGAATTCTCAAGAGAAAAAACAGAGGGGATTATTTCACCATTTATTTCATATTTCCTTTCACTAATAATAGACCTGGGTGCACAAAATAGCCAGGGAGGCTGGGGACAAAGTGTCCCTAAGGTTAATGAATGTCATTCAAGATCCTTTATAATTCCTCAGAATTCACCTGTTTCAGGGATCTTCACAGGGCTTAGGTGTTTGAAAAATCAATGTTCCTGGCAAGATGTGCTCATTATGTCCATGCTTCAAAAGCTGCCCTTTTGGTATGCACCTGCTACAGTGTTTTTTGTAGGGTAATTTCCTCAGGAAATTAGGCACTTTGCTTCCTTGTTTTTGCTTTGCCTAGTGGGGTTTGATCCTCCAGATGTGAGCAAAAGCACTTGCCAAAGAGCAGATAATTTATGAGGAAGTGACAGTGAATTGTCTGTCCCTGTTTGTCTTCTGTGACTCTGCCTTATTTTGTAGACCTTCCTTACGTTCCACTTCACTGATCCTTTTCTCCAGCCTACATTTCTGTGGGCTTCTTTCCCTTCTGCCGTGTCCGTTTTGAGATGATGCGAATGGCAAATCAAAGAGGAGGCAGGAAAGCCTCGATAAATGTGACAGAGTTGCCCTGTGTGTGGTGTTGTGTGCTGCTGTGTGTTCCCCTGTTGCTGTGTGTTCCCCTGCTGTCCCAGCCGTGTCCCCCTGGTGCTGCTCTGCCTGCAGTGATGCCCTGTTCTCCCCGCAGCGATGTCGGACCGGCAGGAGAGCGCTCTGATCGAGCTCATGGTGTGCACCATCAGACAGGCTGCCGAGGCACATCCCCCCGTGGGCAGGGGCACTGGCAAGAGGGTGAGTGGGGCTGCAGCTGCCTGGCTGTCACCAGAGCATGGCAGATATTTGTAACACCACATTTGGACACACCTGCAGTAGAGATTTTTAATTGATGTTTGCTGTATTATCTGAATGCTTCTAAGAAAAATGTTAGAAACTCTGTTTCTGGACGTGTTGGGTTTTCTCTTTAATTTTGGGGTTTGCATTGCTAAGTTAAGCAATATAAATTTACAGCATAAGAGTATTTTTATTATGTTTTTGGATGGTTTTTTTATCATACCCCTGCCTTATATTTGTAATTTACCCACATTATCAGTTCCTAATGTTAAAACTAGATTAGAGTGGAAAGTGTAGGAGCGGAGCAGATTACCTCTGGCTATCTTCCATAAAAACAAATATGCTGCTAATATGGACATAAAATTTGCAGAAAAGTCAGCAGGATCTTCATGAGGGTGTTCAAGCACTGGAACTGGTACTGGGAATTGGTGCCCTTTCCATTCTTGGCAGTTTTTGAGACCTGACTGAACAAAGCCTTGATCCTCCCAGTGTGACCACTGGGCTGGCTCTGCTTTGAGCAGGAGGGGTGGGACTGGGACCAGTCTGAATGTGTCTCTGGTTTTAGATATCCATCCGCTTAGGCCTCTTCCACTGAGCGCCCTAAAAATTTAAGGACTTTACATTCTGGCCAAACTGCCTCTTCAGTTTGTTTTATAGTGACTGTTTGAGCACCAGTGGAAGGGCATTCCTAAGGGTGGACATGCAGTTTTGAGCATTTTGTTATAATCACAGGGTCAGGGCAATAACAGGCTTTCAGATGTATTCTCCATAAATGCAGCATCCATGTTACAAAGCATTCTCAGCTTAAATATATTCCCCTGATTTTTGGTAATCCCCATCTTATTTAGGATAGACAAAAACGGAATAAGCCCATGTGAACATTTGGTACTTCTTTTACCATCCATTCTAAATAATCATAACTAGTTTGTTTAAGCCACAGATTTAATAAAGATGAAATCTGGAGAGTCTTGGCATTCTCTATTGCTAAAATAATGCAGTTACTTAACTTCTTAATTTTTTATGTGCCAAAGCAGATTAGTCTCGTGTCATCCCAGGAAAAGCTCCAATAACCCATCAATTTAAGCACACGTTACGTACCTTAATTTATAAAGTATGTTCTTAGGAATTCAAAATTTATTAATAAATTTCAGGGTTAAGGAGGGGATCCATGAAAGCACTTACTGAAATTTACACAAGCATGTCTTATCTTTTGTTATGAAAACTGTATTGTAAGCACAGCTTTTTTTCTCTCGAGATGCAAACCTTTCTAGCAGTCAAAGTGACCTTTAAATTAAAAAAAAAAATTGCATTGATGTTTTCCATTTGTAGCGCCAAATAATGTCAGTATTAACTTTCTGGGTATTTTCTCTTTCTCAAGAGATCTACAGCTCAAGTCACTGCAGTTCAGCAAATTGTTTAGTCTTATGTTTTCAATGTCTGTATTGGGAGCTAAGGAAAACAGATCAGTGAAACAAATTCCCCCTTCTAAGGATGATCCAAAGAACCTGGAAGTTGTGCTGGGGACCCAGACCAGTGTGTGCCCCCAGTGCCAGGGAGGGCAGTATTTGGTCCTAGGACACAACTGCACTGTCAGAGTTGGGATTCTGACCTGGGTTTGCACTGCTCTGAGCTTGGCTGGTGCTGCCCTGATGGGTGTGCAGGGGCTGAGGCTGCTCTGGGGCCATGCCTGCACCGTGCACCATGCAAATGGTGTCTTGTCCTGGTCACTGATCCATTCCCCCTCACTTCCACGGCTGTTTTGGGTTCCTGCTGGCACAGTGTCTGGCATCCAAGCACATGCCATGTGTCCAGCTGCTGCTTCTCCCTTGCAGAGCTACGGAGGGGTGGTGCTTAGCTTTTGCTTCTTTTCAGTTAGACCATGAGTTGTGGGATGGTAACTGCAGGGATCTCTGCCTTGTCACTGGAGATTGGTCCTGTCTCATGATCCCACCAGCTTCTTCTCTGAGTTGAAATGGAAACAGATTTCTAATTAAGCACTCACCTCCTTGTGGAATAGTTTCTTCTCTGACTTCAGCCTGTAACCCTTACTGTGTGGTCTGGCTGATTTGGCTGTATATGAATCATTAACTAACTTGAGTATTTTATTATCATTATTTGTTTTCAAAAGTACTTTTTTCTTTCCTGAAGCCAGGAAGCCAGTTTGATGAAGCATGCTGTTGATTATTGTCTCTCTGGTCACTGTTTCAAGGGGGTTTTGTTCTGACAGCATTGGTGCTTCAGTACCTCGCTGTGAACTTGGATGTACGTTCTCACTGAGAATTCCATTGCAGTTTAGAGAGGAGGGCATGAATCTGCTAATGAAAATCATTGTTACAGTGTGGTTTGGTTTTGGTTTTCTTAATTATACTTCAGTTTGCCCTGAGGTTTTACATTAACACTTGGTTTAATGTGTGAAAGCCAGAGTTCAGTACAGTTGAAAGCAATAGCAAAACTTCCACTGACTTGGGTTATATTTGAATTTCAGTCCTAAAAAGATGTTGATGTGGGGAGACAATGTCATGCTGGGTGGTATAGTATTTTCTTTTTCAATCACAAGTTCTTAGTCCTCCCACCTCAAATGTGTTTTGGGTTTTTTATTCCCTCCTCTTTTGATTTATTAAAAATATATGTCTGTTTTTGGTTTTAATCCATGTTTAGAAAAGTTAATGAATGCTATATGCAGAAAATATATTTACTGTAGTTATGTTTGATCACTTCCAGGTCTTGACAGCAAAAGAAAGAAAAACACAGATAGATGACAGAAATAAATTGACTGAGCATTTCATTATTGCACTTCCCATGCTGCTGTCAAAGGTACAGTTTTCAACAAAATAAATCTTTCACTGGGGTTTACAGCTGTCTTTAAACTTTCTCATTCTGTAGTGCAAGAGTTTATTTTTACTTCCCTGTTGTTTGTTTTGTTGCCATGATGTTCCAGTATTCTGCTGATGCCGAGAAGGTTGCAAACCTCCTGCAAATCCCTCAGTACTTTGACCTGGAAATCTACAGCACGGGCAGAATGGAAAAGGTATTGTGCCTTGGGCAGGAAGTGTGGTTGCTCTCAGGTGTGACCATTGTTCAGCCCTGCAGTGCTGTGCCTTTGTTTGGCACATGAGCAATGCAGCCTTGGTTGGGTGTTCTGGCAGTGGTTTTGCTCCGTGTCATTGTCCCGTTGAGGGGAAAGCTGAAGTTGTTTTCTGCTCTGCAGCATCTGGATGCCTTACTGAAGCAGATTAAGTTTGTTGTGGAAAAGCATGTGGAATCAGATGTTCTGGAAGCCTGCAGCAAAACCTACAGCATCCTCTGCAGTGAGGAATACACCATCCAGAACAGAGTTGACATAGCTCACAGCCAACTTATTGATGAATTTGTGGATCGATTTAACCACTCTGTCGAGGATCTACTGCAGGAGGTTTGTTTTCTTAAAACTGTTGAAGGTAACTGCCTAAAATATGCTAGGATGGACTACTGAAAAACATTCTTAGCAAGCCATGAAATTATCCATCTGAAGATGTAGTGCAGCAGCAGCTATTTCATAGTTATTTGGAGCTACTTCTCCCTGTGGAAGGTCCCTTACAGTAGCCATTAAGCCTTCAAATAATTGATGGTATAAAACAAGACAATCCTGCTTCTGAAAGTTTTGTTGAGTATTAAAACAGTTCCATTAAGGAATTAAGTGGATAGATGGATGAAAGGCGATAAAAAATGCAGAGGAAGTTGTATTTACATTGATGTTTCTAGTAATTCTAGTAGTCCAAAATGTAGGTGCAGACAGCAAAATCAAGATTGGATTATATTTTGAATGGAAGAGAGGATTTAAGAAAATATGTATAATGGCATATTAAAAGAGCCCTGGGAAGAGTAAAAGATACAGGTCTGAAACCTAGAAGTACCTGGGATTTAGTTGTAAGTATTTATAACTTAAAATGCATAAGACAGAATACATTAAATAAGAATAGAAACCATACTCATTTTTTCCTCCTTTGCAGCAATTTAGCTTTGTGTAGCACTACTTAATTTGTTGTAATTTTCATGCCTTTTAAACAAAACATGAGAGCTGCAAAGACCTTTTTCTTTGCTTGTAGTCATGCACTGCACTGTGGAGGATACACTTAATTTTTGATGTACATTTAGAGAAAGTTAAGCTAAGTCCCTGATTTAGAATGGCATATTAAAGGAAATAAGCCTTTTTTCCTATTTTTTATGTAACATGGCACATACAGGCACACTGTAAAAGTGCATTGTCACATTGCAGAGTAAATTAAAATGTTTGTATAGCTGCAGAAATGTGCATGAGTGAAAAGGCAGCACGTGCAGGAAACCTTCCACAAGGCAGAGGAGATGGGGCACCACTGTGCATTCTTTTGTAAAATACATGCAGCTTGCTCTCTAGCTGGCTGCCATTTTTGGTGTACCTTCTCATACCTTTCTGATCAGAACCTGGACAAACAGTCCAGAATTTGTGCTCCATCTCTGTCCACCTGTGTGTGCCAAGGGAATCCTTCCAGTTAACGCCACATTATGCCTTAGCCTGGGTTTTTGAAGTTCCTCACCTCTGGCAAACAGGATCAAAACCTGACTGGCGCAGCAAAAGGGGCTAAGGCTGGGCTGCCACACAAAGTCCAGCTTCAGAACCACCCAAGCTGCTCACAGCCAATGGATGCTCTGGGGATAGTGGCCTTGTACAGACCTCTGCCTTCCTGGGCCTGCTCCAAAGGTCCTCTGGCCTCACCCTTTCACCCAAGGGGAGTCAGAGGAGAGCACTTAGG
Source organism: Anthoscopus minutus (assembly GCA_013399455.1). Lineage (NCBI taxonomy): Eukaryota > Metazoa > Chordata > Aves > Passeriformes > Paridae > Anthoscopus > Anthoscopus minutus. The sequence continues at coordinate 255,066 of VWYI01000078.1, read as the reverse complement.
TACTGGGATTTATAAATGCCTTCCCAAGAGTCTTCTCAGGAGTAGTGGAGTAGGAGAGAAAAAAATTTTTCGTGCCATTTTCCTTAATTTTGTCGTTTTTTTAGAACTGCTCTATGACTGCAGTTGAATCAGGAAGCCAGTACCTGCTTATTCCCACTCCTTTTTCTTTCACCTCCCTTTGCCAGTAGCTTCGCTTTGTGCTTCAGTGCAGAAAGCCCTCAAGGATGCCCTGGGGCTTCTGGGCAGAGCAAGGACTGAGTTCCTCTGAGGTTCTCCTTCCTTTACACCACAGGGAGCGCAGAGAGGCGAGCAAGGCCACAGGGTCCTGGTGCTTGTTCACTCTGAAGACAGAACCAAGACAGAAGAACACAAGAAAGAGAACAGCAGTAGCAAGGATTTAAAATTATGGCCTTTAAGTCATATTTGTTGGAATAATTAATTTTAATAAGTCTATATCATCATTTTAAAGACATTTTAAATTTAAAAATTTTCATACTAATGCCTTGGGCTTTTGGGTTTTCTATTCTGCATTGGTGTGTGGGTTTTGTTCAGGGTATGAGGCATCATACTGGTACCCAAGCAAGTATCCCACTGCTTTATGGCTTCTCACTGGGCTGGTAATGAGAGAAACATTGATTGACAATTGCATCTGAAGGCAGGAAGATGTTTTCATTGTTGAGCTTTTAGAAAAGAAGTTATCAAAATGAAATGGAGAAGAATTGTTGCAAGTGGACCTCTTATTTTTGAAAATTACTGGAAAAATCAGGGTTGGAAATACCTTATTTTCACTTGATTCTCTAAGGGAGTTTGCTGTTTAGTTTGTAGAAAATATTAAAATTGTGTTGTAGCATGTTCATCAGTTAGTGATTAAAGCTGGTGGTTCAGTCTTTTTTTGTAAAATAAGATGGAACTCAAAGTTCGGTCTTGGGAATGATTTCTACTGCTAGAGGATATGGGTTTGGATATTGACACAGTGATAATGCTGAATATTGTCAGATGATCTTGCTTATATTTTAGTGCTGTGCAGTGGTTACTTATATATTATGGAATCTACATAAAAGTCACTGGAAAATTTGGAGACAGTTTTGATATTGGCATAAACCCCTAAGAAGCTGCTCCTGCCTGTGCAGTAATGTGCTGGGCTGAATTGCTGGGCTCTCCTCATGGATTGCCTTTCCTTTGCAGGGAGAAGAAGCTGATGATGATGACATATACAATGTGCTCTCCACACTGAAGAGGTTGACGTCTTTTCACAAGTAGGTGGTGTCTTCCCTCACGGATCTGTGATGCTGATTTCAGCAAATATCAGCAGTGTCAGGTGTGGGGAAATGAGTAAACACATGGCCTGAAATCTGAAGTGGAGATGGAGGAATGACTGGTGGTGTTTGTCAGTAGAACTGTTTGGGTTGGTCTGGGTCCTTCCTCAGTTCATGCCATGACTTTTGCAGATGAGATTTTCAAGTGGCACCCCCTCCCTTGCACCCAATGCCCTTACACCCATGAGTAAGTTACTACAGATCCTGCTCCCCTGCATGGCACAGTCAGGGCCCAAGGGACACTTCTCTGCCACCAGTGCTTTGGGGCTCAGCTTAGGAGAGCCTGCAGGAAGCTGTTTTTCAATGCCTTTGAGCTACTTCTCCTCAAAATTATAGAATTAATTAGTAGTAACAATAATAATAGTTAATAGTTTATGGTGAGAGCCTGGAAGATGCATTTTCTTCCTGCAGTTGAATTGTTGGCCAGATTTCCCTGTGTGGATTGCACAGAATCACCCTCACCAGGCATGAACCAGCTTTTCAGGTTCCTGCTGCTCTCAAACCTACGGGCATCCTCAGTACATGCAGAGCAACCTGGAGAACTCCACTGTAACTGTGAATTCTGAAGCACAGCACAAAAGCCTCATCTTCCCTCTAACTGCAGGAAGCATTTGCTCCTGGTCAGCATGAGAGAAAGCTTCACATGCAGGTTGCTGAGAGCCACAAATTATTTCTTCCTTGTCACAGTGCCAACTCTTTCATACGACTTGTTTTTTTTACAACTTTGTGATTTCTTTTCTCATTCTATGCTTAGACTTCACTTATCCTGAATCCTGCATTGGATCACTGTCTGAAATGGTTCTGCAATCTCTAGTCTTTGTTGCCATTCAAGGAAAGTCTCACAAAGATCATTAAATTGCTACTAATTTCAGTAGTGCAGCAGGCTGACACATGTGCTAATTAGGTTTTCAGTCTCTCTGGTAACACACTGGAGCCATGTCTGCCTTTTTGAGGGGACATGGGGAAAGCTCTACTTCACATCCAAGAGAGAAGCACAAATCTTAAGGCTTTCCTGAGAGGCTCCCATATATTTTTTCCCTTAGAGTCCCACATCTGTGGAGTTAATTCAGACCATAAAGAAGCCTTCTAGACACACAAATCAGGGTCAGGGATATCTACTTTCACCTTTAAATAACCAGGAAAGAGCAAAGGGTCAGAGGTGAAGAGCTGCAAAACAGTTAAAATATCATTCCTCAGCTGATTGGTTATTTATGACTGTAGTTCAATAGGAATTCCTAATACCTGCTTGCATATAACAAAGTAATTAGATCTTCATAACTGTCTTGAATGATTTGTGTTACGTGATCTCTCTGTGGTAGGAAACAATTACACCATATGAGCCAGAATTTCAGCTAAACTTTTAGCTGTGAGAGAGGATTCAAAACCCTCATGGAGTGTTCTGTCTCAAAGCACAGTGGCTGTGATCTGACTCTGTCATTGTCTGTTGTCACCTGGGAGTCAAAAGAAACTCTAAATTAGGAGATCTCCCGATCAGTGCTGATAAAATGGTTGCTGGGGCTTTGGAAAGAAACAAGTCCCTGTCTTCTTACAGTGAGAGAAAACTACTTTCTCCATGCTTTTTTCCCCTTGGTAATTGCTGCTGCTTTATACTTTAAGAAAAAGCAAGGTAGAAAATACATGGTAAGGCATTATGAGAAAAGCCTTCCAGACCAAAAGGCTTCTATACTGGCATTTCCCAAGTCTGAGCTAATCCTCTTTCTGAGAGGGCCATGACAGCAAAGGGCTCACAGCACACTTTTTGAGTCATCAAAACAAAGATTTAATGTATCAATACAAATTAAAATAATTATTACAACATTTCCTTCCACATTTTCAGAATACAGTAACAAAGTTTCTAGAGATCTTCTGAATACACCTCCTCGAGTATCCACTTGGAGTATTTTTTGCCAGAATCTCACAGATACTCATAGCATTTAAGTACATGGAGACAAATTTTTCTATATTGACACTTTAATTCAGTTGACCTTTCACACATAACATGTCAATGCTGTAGCAGTTTGTATGCTGCAAAAATCTCAGCATCTTTTATTTACTTACTTCAGTAAATCCAATGCAAGACACATCCCAAACATCACCTCTGCTCCCCTGGATGTGCCAGTTGTTTTTGCCTTGCATGGAGACATATTTAGAAACCAGGAGCATTGCTAGTACTGTCCAGTAGTCCTCACATATTATTCAACATTTGTTTCCTTCCCACCTCCACTCTGACTCCACATACCCACAGAGACTCTCATAACTCTCAGATAAAACCAGTGTGTATCAGGGTCAGTGTGCTCAGTCAGGACACTTCCTAGACAGGTAAATTCATGGTCACATCATCACATCATCTCTTCCTCTTAGAGAAACTCTTTGCTTAACATTTTTTCCAGTAGTTGACCAGTGCATCCTTCAGACTGAGTTACTCAGAAGTTTGTTATGTCCAGAAGTAGAAATGATGATAGATGAAACCTCATTAGAGAAATTGGACTGTGTCAGTAGCACAGCTGCTCAAAGCACAAGACACAGCTGCCTTCTCTTTGTGCATCTTGAAGAGGTGAAGCGGTTTGGTGGGTAGAAAGGTCACTTCTTGGAGAAGAAATTTTTCTAAGCTCTTTTATGCCACACTTTGAGAAACACTGTGAAACTGGTACCTTTACCTCACCTGCCTCTTGTCTGGCTGAAATGTGCCCCAGCAGACAGGGCTGTCCATAAGAATGAAAGGAAACCTTGGATGAGATATGGGGATTTGTTTTCTGTAATCTATTAAGAGTCTGACATGGAAGCAACTAAGGAAAAATTCTGTTTTGTGTGAATATTCTTCCTGGGAGCTTCTCTGGCAATCTGAACCTCTGTGAAGAATTGTGTGGTGTCCAAGATGCTTTTATAACTATGGTTTTGATGGCTAAGTAGCTCAAAAGAGATAAAGAGGTACCAGAATATGCCTAACTGTAATGTAGAGACTCTTCATTAAGAAAGTTTCAATTGAAAAGCCATGTGTAACTTGTACATAATTAGAATTTTTCAGCTCTGGAACCTGAAGAGCCCTTCCTGAGCTCAGCTGTAAGGCCAGGCTGAGGGCAGGGAACTGAGTGTCCCCAGCTGTGGGGGCATGGTCCCTGTGCCAGCTGCCTGACGAGAAATTTCTGAACTGAAAAGACAGGAATGAGACAGTTTTTCCTTTCATATTCTCTGTAGGATAATCTGTGTAGACATCTGCCTCTGCACACCAAGGAGACTTTACTGCTTTAATTATAGTGCTGTAATTAAGGAGGTACCACTCTGCCTTGCTGGCAACACTGCGATTTATGGAAGCAGCATCTCTTTGCTTGATATCACCAGTCAGAGGCAGCTCACTGGCAGCCTCTAATTTATCTATAAAACATTTTATTTTAGTACCTCAAAGACCATCTAAGTCCATGAAATACTTTTACACTTTTTACATTTTTAGTTCAAATTTTTTTTTAAGTTTTCCTATTCTTCTATTTGTGGATTTGAACTGGAAGTTAAGGTACACCTTGGTTTTAATGGCACAGCCCTGGAGTGCACAGGATGGTTTTGTTTTCTAGGAAGCTCTTACCAGTGACATTTTCCACAGCTAACATGCTCCAGCGTGGGAGGTGTTCCATGCCAGGGCTTCCAACAGCATCTGGGCATTCCCAGTCCAGAGTTCAGCCTCTGTCCCTTTTGGAAGCAGAGAATTATTCCTTCTGGCTGGGCAGGGCAGTTATGACTTAACCCAGGGTAGGCACAGCAGTGGGGGGAGTGAGCTTGGCTATATTGACCAGGTGCTGGGATGAGTCAGATGCAAGAGGATGCACAAATGCTGCATCCAATTGAGACTCCCAGTTCAGTCTCAGTGTCCCTTCTTCCAGCTGAGTATTTCAATCAGCATGTTTCTGATTATTCTGAGCTGACTTGCTCTTTTATAGATGTATTATAAACTGTTTCAAATTACCTCGGTTAATTTCCACTGCAGAAAAATGTGTTTAACTTAAATTTACTTGCTGAGAGAGTATTTTTGTCTTTCAGGCAACCTGATGTTTTTCAGTTTCTTCTGTATTTCTCATATCTCTATTAAAAAGCTGTTTCATGAGCTGTTGAGGTCTGTAAGGCTGTAGAGTATTTGTTTCTAATGTCATTTTTATTCCTCTCATTGATGAAATCAGGTTGATGCAGCTAAAATGTGGAACAGTGTGTGGGATGGCAGACACCATTTCTATCCCATGTCCATGTGTTATTGTTCAGGATATTTAATATCTAGTGGTAATGTATATTATTTTTCTCTAAATGAGACAGTAGAAAAATATACAGCTTTATTTTGCTTAAAGCCATTTTGATTCAGTAGATATTGACAGAGTTTGGCTGTAGTTTCTGGTGCAATGCCAGAGAAAGCTTTTCTGGAATTCTCTTGAAGTTTCTAGAAGAGGAAAGAACTCAGAGAGAGTGAAGCAGCAGCTATACTTAAGTAGCCTTTATAGGTGTATAGTATGGAGAGAGTTTATCTCCTCCCTGCAAAAATCCCATGTAGGAAAACATTTTTCCTGGATTATCATGCTTTTAGCATGGAGTGAGCTGCTGTGCAGCTGCTTGGTCAGCTGTAGAAACCACCAAAGCTCTCTGGGCTGGGGGTTCTGAGGAACACAATTAATCCCTCTTTATTTCCTCTCGTTGCAGTGCTCATGATCTCACCAAATGGGATCTGTTCAGTAACTGCTACAGATTGCTGAGAACTGGAATTGAACACGGAGCTATGCCAGAACAGGTACCCTTAACAACCCCTGCCCTGCATCACTTTGGGTGTCCAAGGTTCTGGAGAGTCTGGTTGTACAGAAATTCAATGCACTTCAGTGATGTAAGAAAAACAGAGTTGGAATGAAATTTATAGTGGAGTCAAGGGCTATCTAAGAGGTAGATTCTGTGATTTTTGCGCTCCTTCCTTCACCTTTCTCATCTGTAAAGTTGGGAATAGCTAATGTTCCTGACTCTGAAAAGCAGTGCACCTATCCTGATGTTTACACTGAAACCCAACATTGTAAGCCTTGGCTGCAATTAGAATTATCACAAATGATTATTGTGCATTGAAGTAAGATGAAAGCTTCTGAAAACAAGGAAACTACAACATCCTAGTGGAGTTCTTTTTGTGAACACATCTTGGACTTTGTTACCTCAGAGTTCAGTTTTTGTTTCTCATGGATGAGCACAGGAACCATCACTCTCTCACAATTCATGTTTAAACTGCAGAGTTCTTACTTCAGCATTTAAGTACATTTTGAGTTTTGATTTGGTTTCAGTTAGAAGCCAGTTGTTAATTTTAACTCACGTTCATTTCGGAAAAATGAAATTCTCATGGAATACTAAATAAGAATTCCGTAGAAAGGATCCTAAGAGGAGGCATTGCCACCCAGTGTGTGAAAGTCCTCTCTCTGCAGTTGCTGCTTTATGCTGGGGTTGTGTTACCTAGAGGGACAGGGCTGGCAGATAAAACCAGTCTGTGCAGCTGCCAGCCATCCTCAGTTTCTGGGTCTGACAGTGTGTGGCTCTGCAAATGCCTCTGTAAAATCTTAGGGGAAAGTCCAAAAATCTGAATTCTGCTCAGTATTTCTTCCTGCAGACCTCCCTGAGGAGTTTGGCAGTTGTAGCACCTAATTTGCATTTGAACTGTTCAGGAGACACCATGGATGCTTTTCTGGGCACCATGGATATGATCCTGGTCTTCTGCATGGGACAAGTTGTATTTTCTCCCTTTTTTAGCAATTGGGCTATATGTTCTTTTGACAATGGAACAGATTTCCAGGCTGTTTATTAGTGAATCTATGTTTAGAGATATTTAAACAGATGCTTTTGACCTGAGAGATGTAGATGTTGGGTTGTACTTCTGTCATGCTGTGACCATTGCTGTACCCCAGTGCACAGTTTTCTGGTGTTTCCCAGCATTTACACAGTATTTTTTTGCCTCTAGTAGGCTGATTTCTTATTGCACCAAACCAGCCAAGGAAAAACATGATGCCCTTGAAAAGAAAAAGTTCTAAGAGTCGCTCCTGTCTTTTTGCCATAAAATGCATGATAGATTTTCCATACACTTCCTGCTGTGCCTGCTGTTAGCAGCATGCTGAGATTCTGTGTGTTCTTGTGTTACAGATTGTTGTCCAGGCACTGCAGTGTTCCCACTACTCTATCCTCTGGCAGCTGGTGAAAATCACTGAGGGCTCCCCTTCCAAAGTAAGCCATTTGATCATACAGATTTTACTGACAGCACCCAACTTACCAAGAAAGGTGTTACACCCGATTCCTTTGGAACTTCCATTCCTGCCATAAATTGTTGTCATCTATAACACATAAAATGTTGATGTTCAGATTTGTTCCATCTTTCAGGATCTATTTAACATCATGCATATGTCTAAGCAATGCAAATAGTCTTTATCAGGATTTTGTAGCAGCTAATTATTATATTTTTATTGCTGAGGATAATTAACGCACTTTATTGTGAGTACTGCAGTTTGAATTGCTGATAAGGAACATTGACATGAACAGTTGTGAGCAATACTGTTGATCTGTAGAGCACAGATAGCTTATTTTTGATGTGTAGTTACCTTGCTTATTCTCTAATTATGCCCTTTGTCTTGCAATAGAAATGGCAGGGCATTGGCAGTAATGATTGCTAATAAAAAGCAAATGCACACCATATGATGCAGTGAGGACAAGGTGACTTGTGACTTTTCCAGGACCTTTCCTTAGCTCTTTTCTCAATCAGAGGCCAGCATCCTGTTTTTTCAGATCTTTTTCAAAAGTAATACATCAAATTAAAATTACATGAAAACTGAGGTAATAATTGTAGTTATTTACCTATCAGCTTCAAAAAGAATAAGATGCTATACTGAAGTGCTACCCAAATAAGCATTTGATGCATAGAAAAGTGATAAAATTACATAGTAAATTATTTGAGTTGTTTTGAATACTGACATTAATATTTAAAAAGAGCTGCTAGAAAAAAATGAATAATTGTTATTCTTTATTCTGACTTTTGTTCCCATTTCCCCCTCCCAGCCTCTTTCTCATTAGCTTGCTGGTGGTGTACAATTCTGCATCTTGGAGCTCAGAAAACTAAAGCCATTCCATTTGTTTTAAATGAAAGCAGAATCTGGTCATGGGAAAGCATCTCAAGTCCTCTACAGGCAGCGCTGTTCTCCTCAGGGAGGAATGTCACTGTGACAGGAGAGGCTGAATTGTTGAGAGGAAATGCAGGAGGCATTGCTGCAGCCTCAGTGCACAAACACTGGTGCTTGCACCAATGTTACTCCAGCCCTCCCCTGGGGAGGAGAATTGGGCTGCTGGTTCCCTATGGAACCGAGTGCTCAGAGCACCTGGGCACTGTGTGCAGTGCCTTTATTTGGTCTTCCCCACCTGCTCTGGGGTGCTGGGTGCTGCTGGGGTTCTCACCCCCTCCTGAGGTCTCCAGCAGCCCTGCCCTCTTGACTGCTGGGCTTGCCTTGCCTTGCCCTGCCCTGGGGGCAAATGCCCAGACACAGAGGAGCATTTGGAAAATTCTCATCACCTGTCACTGCATTTCTCCATTTTTTTGAACAAAGTACAATAAATAGCTGCAGTATAGCACGGGTGGTGCAGGGGTAATGTAGCTGTCAGCATTTCTGGAAAAAAGCTTCATGTTTTCTTGTGTCTCAATCACAGCAAAAGAAATGTACTTAAGCTCCAGCTGGGAATTAACATACAGCCTCTCTCTGCGTGGAGTGGGTTATAAGCTTTGCATTTTGGTGCCCAGGCATTCATGTGTCAGCTGTTACAACGTGACCATGATGGCCTAAGTCAACTGAAAGTGAAAAAAAAAAATCTTCATTTATTTCAGGTTTTCTTAGAGACAAGCTTAGTGCAACTGTATGGCTTTGCCTACTTTTTCACAATAAGATGCATTTGCATGAGTTGTTGTTTTATAAGGTGATTGCAGAATAGCTTTTGTATCTCCTGTATTTCCAATCCTGTTGTGATTCATAACATAGTCATAACATAACACAGCACATAGGATGGAAAGGAGAAGAGCTCCAGAGGGTCACTCCAGAATGGCCATGCCAAATAAAAGTTAGTTTGGCTTTGCCCCATGAAAATCATAATTACTGTCACCCAGAGAACTCTTAGAAATTTTTTTGTTTGGGTTCCACCCCAGCTTCTACAAAATAATGAGTTTTGTGCATGCTTAGTTCCAGGGAAGCCCTTCCTTACTGCCCTGCAGCTCTTCAGAGAGGCAGCAGCCTCAGCTGAGGGAAAAGAGATGACCACAGACCTGCTGTGGCTGGAGCATTTTGCTATCAAACTTTCCACTCTAGTTTGTTCACTGTGAAAATAGATTGCACTGAATCTGGCATTTCATCCATTGGGAAATCATCTTGCCCATGGCTGGTTTATAAGTCATTATTTAGGCTTGGAAATTGGTAGACACTAAAGGGCATCACTTGTAAGGTGTAGGTAGACAAAGGCATTAGCACAAGCATTTCAGAATGAAAAACAGTGTATTTTGTGGGTATTTTTGAAGTATTCAGGCTTTTATGGGAACACTTCTGGCACAGCAGTTTAATATGTAGGTCCATGCAGGTTTCTAAGGCTACTTTGCTGTTTCTATAATGAGAGGGGTGATGGTGTGATGGTGATGGTGTGTAGCCTCATGTGGCATCTTTAGTAGACCAAGGATATAGCTGCAAAAAGTAGAGAGGCTTTTGGACTCACAAGCCTTTCAGGTCTGAGATAAAAGTAAATTACAAAGCAAAAGACAAGCTGAAAGCAATTGCCTGGTTTCTATTTAGATACAAATCAGGTAAACTCCAACAGGAAAGAAAAAGGTCATTGCTACCTATAGAGGAGGGGTGAAAGCAGGGAAAGGAGAGGTAGTAAGAGAGTTAGGAGGAGAATTAGTGGGGAAGGAAGATATAAGATGAAAATGGAGAGAATTTATAATATGTCATGAAACTAATCTGAAGTCTTTGATTTTCTGTATCCCATAGATTTATGAATTTTTGTTCCCAGGCTTATGTTTCAAAGATGATTTTTTAGCTTTTGTTTGAACAGCCAGATGAGAGATCAGAGGTGGAGGGATTGATTTGTAAGAAATGTTCATCTACTGCCAACTGGGTCATTTGTGTGACTTCATGCTGGCAGTAGTAGCTGCTCTGTTTCACCTAGTGAGGTCCCATTTAGGCACAGGAAAAAGAACATTTTGGAGTTGTAAGTACAGGAGTAAAAGATGGAAACAAGTATAAGTATCTCGGCAAGTTTTACATTTGTTGTTCACGTGTGCTTTGCATCCATCAGGTTTACCTTTTATTGCAGGGAGTTTGCAGGTGGGAGGGGGAATTCTGGTAAGGTTTCCTTCAAAGTGAATTCTTTGGCTACAGTTGAGAATTGCTTGGTAATTTTTGTGTCTTGTACTGATTCTGTGGTGGAGTCACACTTGACAACCACGGGCATATGCTGGGAACAGTTGTTTTGGAATGAAGTTATTTTCTGTCTGGTGTTCAGATGGCTTTTCAGAAATACAGCTCTGGCCTGAGAGAACTGCCCTTGTTTGGGAACTGTCCTGAGCATTATGCCCAAACTAGGGCACATCAATTACTGTCTGAGGGATACCTCATATTACAGCTGGTGGGCATGTTCTGGATCATGGCTCCCTACCTGATCTGGGTGTTTTGGACTGGAGCCTCCATGTGTGTGGCAAAGCTCAGCTCTTGTGGTTTAAATCTAATTAGGACCAAGTCAGCTCATTGGTTTATTAACAGCCCATAACTGACCTACAGCCAGTGCAGCACATCTCCAGGATAACTATCAGCTCTGCAGAATACAGGACCAGAATACTGGACACTTCTTTAATGTTAATGAACACCTACACATTCCAAACTTACCCTTAGCTGATCACAGGTTACTGAATTCCCCTCCCCAACATACACACCAAGAGCTCCTGTTTCTCCAGACTATTTCCAGGGGGTGCTCTACAGGTTGCCCCTCACTGTTAAATATCATTTGTAAAGACAGCCAAAGGGAGTGTCTTTGATACATTTTTATCAGCATAAAAAATATATCAAAGACATTTTAGCAGAAGGATGATAATTAATGATTGTTTGAATTATTAAGAAAGTCCAGATTCTCTTCCCAATAACAAAGGTTTCACCAGTTAAATACAGCAGAGATTTGGGGCAGAGTTCTTTTGCAATACTCCTTCAAGCTAGCCTGGGGAGAGAAGGATGTCCTGTGGAGTCATCTTGGTGTCTAAAATCTGAAAGGAAAAATTGATTACTGAAAGGAAGGCTGCAGCAGGTAAGAATGAAATGTGTAAGCCTTGAAATATCCACAGTCTGATGTTTTAACCTTTGGTCTCCCTGTGTCCAGGGAGGCTGAGGCCATGTGGGCTGTTTGTGCAAACTGGTAACCAGCTCGTTGAGGTAATCAGCACTTTACTGGGGGGAGAAAGTTTATCCTCCATAGCTTGTGGGAGCAGCCTCTTGTAGCCTGGAGGGAAATTCCTCCTCAGGTGGAAAGGGGTTTGAGGGTGGTTCCAAAAGAAACTTGTAATTTCTTCCCTGGAGTTCTCTGTCAGCCTGGGGGAGCAAGTACAGTCCTGAAGCAGGAGGCTTGGGGGATTAGAAAATACACTTGTTTCCACTTGGATTTCTTCAGCCATATCCCAGGTATTCAGGACATTATACTGTGCACATGTATGTACTGAGAAGGAAATACTTGCAGAAAAATAGAGTGCTAAAACTTAGAATAGTAAAAATAAAGCATGACTAGAGCAAACATTGAAAGAGAGGCAAGACAGAGATCAGCCAGTTGTGAGTAAGCAGCAGCCAGAGCTGCAGACAAATGCTATTAGAGTTTGATTAGTGGGCAGAGGACTTAGGAGAGGAGATTTAAAAAACAATGTGATGACTTGGGGACTTTTGATATTTATATGGGCATGATGACAGAAGGCACAAAAAGCTGAAGGGAAGGAAAAAGTCACAAGGTGCAGAATTCGGACCATTTTCCACAGTCAGGTTGGAAGCTAAGGGTTCTTCAGCACTGTGAAGGTGAAGTTAATAGTGCAAATAGTAAGTACTTTAGAGGAAAAGCAGTGAACACATAGGAAGAGGAGGATGGGGGTTTGGGAAATTAAGATAGCAAAAGCACAGCATTTTAAAATTACTTCAGTGGGAAAAAACAAGCTTTAATTTAAAGCTAGGAAGTAGCTGAAGAATCGTAGACATGAGTCTTTTGAGCACCCTGGTTTGGATTTGGGTGGTGGCACAGACTCCATTCTTTGCTCTCAGCAGCTTGTTCTTGTTCTTGCCATGGAGCAGTTAAATTGCAGTGTTGTGACCCCGTGGTTTTGTCTAACAGCCAACAGGATGATGAAATGGTTTCATATCAGCTTTTCTGCTGAAGGCAGATCAGGTAATCACCCCTCAAGAGCCTGGGCTGTGCACCCCAGAATTCTCAAAGGCTTGGAAATCGAATGCATTTTTTTCTTCCTATTTTCTCTGTTAAAAAAAATCCCCACTCTTCAGTAGTCTGGGGATTTCTCCAAGCTCAGAAGAGTTCCAGATGGCTCCATTGCACTGTTCAGCTGGGCTTTCTCCTGCTGTCTGCAATTTTTCAATACGAATCTATTATGCTATGATGTCAAGGGAGAGGGTAATAAATACCATGTACCTGCCTGTTAGTCACTTTGACAGAAAGAAGATGGGAGACACACTCATTCTCTTTTTAACCTGCATATAGATTTTTTCATAGCTTTTAGTTTCTCTGTTGAATTCAGAACATCTAAATGGAAGGCAATTGTGATAGAAAGTAGAAAGCATGAAAGTGATTGTAATCTCAGTGTTTAAAGGGGTAAATCAGGTGATATGTAACAGTGAGCTGGTAAGCCTGGCATCAGTCCTAGGCAGGATCTTGGAGTGGGAGATAGAAAACACAGTTGGTACAAGGCTGAAGGGCTGATGGCTAAGATTGGAAGAAACATATCAGTGTCTTGTTGACAAGATTGCATTTTTGACTGAGAAGAAAACCAATTGAAACACCAGTGTCTGGAAGACGTTAATACCACATTGCATTTCAGGTGCATGTTTGAATTTATTGTAACTCATATTCAATAGCTCAAAAGTCATCTATATATTAGAGAAAAATTGTAGGTGAGCAATCTTTGCACAATGGAATAGTTTCTGATGCACTCTGGGAGAAATCTGTTCTCTGCTAAAAAAGGGTCATGTTTGTCAGTCATCTGGGAAGGCCCTGAAAATGAGGATGATACAGATCAATTGGTGAACAAATACAATTTAAGATTTTTTAGAAGAGGCATCTTAGTGCTGCTAAATGGAAGGGTTATATCCAGGAAAAAAAGAGGTGATTAATGGCAAGTTGTGGATTAGAACAGAGTAGAGCTGTCTTACAGATTCTGTAATGACAGGGTAATGCAGTGGCACCATGGCTGCATCCTCAGACAAAAACTGATCAGGAATAGGAAGGTGAAGGAGTGCACAGACCTTCAGTGTCCATATCAGCAAATCCCACCCACTCCATTGGAAGTGACAAGAAGTTCAGAGCTGTGGGAACACTTGCGGTGCTCAGGGATGCTGGCAGTCATACCTTGTGCTGTGAACCAGCACAGGGAGAACATATGGACCACAAAAAGGCTCTGCAGTAAACACAGAGCAATGAGAGCTCGTGGCAGGAAGCGTAAGAAAAGCTAAAACCAGAACTGAGACACATGGGCTGAACAGGCAGCATCAGTAAAACATTTCAGCATGGAAAAGATTACATGTAGGTTTTATGTAGGTTTATGTAGGTTTTTCACATTTTTTCTTAATTGTAGGATTATGTAGGTTTTTCACATTTCCTTGGAGGTTGTTGTGCAGGACATTCTCTGTTCTACATGGAAGCTGAGTGGGCTATCCTGGGGGAAGGTCTGCAGAGCATGAGCTAGCCACCCTGCTGTAAATTCATGTAATCTCATTTAATTTGGGGTTCTTGGATTTTTTTCTTGATGATTGGTTCATCATCACTGTAAAACCAAGGGACAGTTTCTCTGTGTGTTCTCTTTGAATAGCTTATTTCTTTCACAGCTTTTTGTTGAATGTATGAAATCATCACCATTTCTTTCTTTTGTTTCCTCTGAGAAACCTCTTGCTAATTTTTAGATACTTTCTTTTTTAATGTTTATTCCAGGAGGACTTGTTGGTACTGAGGAAAACTGTGAAATCCTTCCTGGCTGTCTGCCAGCAGTGTCTATCAAATGTCAACACTCCAGTCAAAGAACAGGTAAAGAAAATGTCTGTCATGCTCTTAGAAAACTGTATTAAATTGTAGTAAAATTCAAGATAACAGTATACCAAACTTAAAGTAAAATATCTGTGCTCCTGTCTAAATAAACCTGAACAGCCCAGAAGAGGAGCTGTATTATCAGAACTTCCAAATCACAACTCATGATAAATTAACTTTTGATTAACAGTAAGGAAGGATTCCCTGGATGCTCAGACTCGTTTCCAGCCCTTTTGACTTCAGGCATCAGTCACCTCAGATGGATGACTCTTCCTGTAGATACTGGGTAAAAAGATGGAAATAGGCACTTTCTGGAGTGTGACTGAGACCTCAAATGGGCTGCATCTTTTTGGATTTTTTTCCATTGAATCAAAGGGTTTTTTTGAAAAAACTAAGTCTGTCTCTGCAGGACACAGTAGCTAGTTTGTTAGATGAGATTATGTGAATATACACTGATTTATGTCAATGACATTTTATTTGTGTACAAATGGCATTTCTATCAAACTTTCCCCGATTTTGCAGAGAGTATAACTAATAACTGGCCTGTGTTTTTTGCCTGTGGTATTTAAAAGATAATACTTCTTAAAAGACACTTCTTTTAAAGATAGCTCTGCTTGGCATTTACTCTCTGTTCTTCAGATTGCTAAGTATAAAGTGCTCAGAGATGTCAGTAGTTTATATATTTCTAAAAGACTTGTGTGTTATTGGCTTCCAGCAGATTTTACTTTAGTAATTGTTTTTTAATATTCAGAGTAGTTACTCTTGGCATATTATATTAATATTATATGATGTGAAAATATCTTCTAGCTCCAGCAAATACCTCTTCCAGCTCGAGCTGGACCTGACATCCTTCCTGCCTCAGCAAATGGCAAATGTTCCTTCCCATGCCTGCAGCGGGTTATTTCTTGGGGTGTATTGACATGGGTTTGCTCTCTACTTACCAGTGGCCACAGTGGTTTTTTCATTGATAATTTAGCCTTTGTTTAGAAGCTCCTTTGCAGTTCCCAGTTGTGGGGAAGTTTTCAAGCCTCAGCCAGACAAGCCCACGCCAAACCAGGCCCTGGGTGAGTGTCTCAGGCAGAGTAGGCTGGATGGAGACTCCAGAGACCCCTTCCAACCAGCTCTTCTATGATTTGCTCTTGATTTCTTCCTTAAAAAGTATATTTCTGTGAGTGCAGGACTGCTACTTATTCCTTTTCTTTTACTGGATTTTTTTTGAGAATTATGTGCAAATAGTATTTTCTCCCTACCATACTTGATCCTTACTCCGGACATTCTTTCCAAAGTTGGTGTCCATGTCAAAGGAAGGAAAAATGTATGAAATATTTAGAGGAACAGGACTGAAACATTTCAACTTTTCCATGAGCATTTGAGGGAAATAAATATCCTGTGACTGAGCCCACTGCTGCCTTTATATTGGACAGAACTCAGCACCAGCAGTGCATTACTCATCTGCTCTTTTTTAGAGGTCTGCATTAGGAAGCTTCAGTTCTATGGAGTATCAAGGGAGTTTAGAGCAGGTGAGATCATCACTGGAATGAATCACAGCCTTTTGGATGAAGGGGAGAAAAATCCCAAATAGCAACATCTGTTCCTAAGGTCTCAACACAGTTTGCAATGATTTGCATCTGTTCTTGCCTGACTGTAGCTCATTCAGGGTTTATAACACACTCCTAAAAATAAGGGACCCACTAGGAAGTTCAGCATTTACAGATTTTTTTTTTTAGAAATTTGTAAAGTTTTCAGAACCTGAGGTTAAAAATAGAGAAGCTATGAATAAAAAGGCCTCTGAAAGGTGCTGAATGTGATCAAATGCAGACAGCTGGCTGTGAGACCCCAGCAAAGCCATTTAGGGGCAAGACAGTGTTATTGCCTTGTAGGAATGAGCCCTTTGAAGAAAGGAAGGTAGTGACAGCTGCCTTCTTTCCTGTCTCAGGTAATGAGGGTATATTAGTAATGAGTATAAATCATGGGCAGTTCTGCCCAGGTTGGCTTTTTTCAGGATTTGAAAGCTGTGCAGATGAACTTGGTTCTTTTTTTGCAAGAGCTGTTGATGAAATTCTGCAAGAATTTCCTTGCTATGGCTGTTTGTCTGTATTTTTGGGATCTGCCAGTGACTCAGCTTGAATTTTCTCTCAATGGCTGTTCATATTTTTACTTGTTTGATTTTTTTGACTCTTTATCAAAAGAGGTGTGTTCCCTTTACTACAAATTTGGCTGCAGGCCTTGGATCAGAGGTAGATTTAGAGTTCTTTTTGTAGAGAAGAAATGGAAGTTTAATATAGGTCATCTGGGACATGGAGAAGGTAATAACCACAGTTCCTAACCTAGGAACCAAAGGCACAACATTTTAAATCAGAGGAAACCATTATGGAATACTTATCCCAGCACATAAAACAGCTACACCTGAGAACTGTTTAAGGAGCTGTTTAATACTAGCAGGGCATACCTAGAAATTAGACTAATGGTATTTTATGTTTTCCTTACTTGACTTTTCACTGCATTCATTCTTTTTTTCCTTTCAGGCTTTCATGCTGCTCTGTGATCTCCTGATGATTTTTAGTCACCAGCTGATGACAGGAGGTCGAGAAGGGCTCCAGCCTTTGGTGTTCAATCCAGACTCAGGCCTCCAGTCAGAACTTCTCAGTTTCGTGATGGATCATGTGTTTATTGACCAAGATGATGAAAATCAGAGCATGGGTATGTTTATTTGTTTGTTTGTTTGTTTGTTTATATGTAATTTATAGCTTTTTTCCTAACAGACACAGAAGAAAGGAGAAAATAGAATTTTCTGTTCAGTTTGTTCAAATGTTTTTATAAATATTCATATTTTATTTTTGGAAGGTCTCTGTTCTGAAGTTTTGTATATAAGTTATGGAATATCCTTATATTATATGATAAGTATTTTAAGATTTTATCTGTGTAGTTTATTTTGCATTCAGAGTGAAGTCTTACATAGGGACTTAATACTTTTGGCATTGCCATTCAGTGTTAATCCTTCTTTCAACTGGATTTTACTTCCTGTTGTTCAAATCTGTTGATTTCATATCTGAAAATCTGAGGCATGTAGAAGTACTGGTGCTTCTGGTTTTTCTTTTGTTAAATATTTATAGCTTAGTCATGTTAGTGGAGCCTCTCTGAATGTCCTGTGTTTGAGAAGTTAAGCAAGAGCATTCAGCAAGTGTTCACTGTGGCTTTTCACAGGGTATAGGAAATAAATTACTTCATTCCATGTGGATTATATTCACGATTTCCTCAGAACTATGGAAAGCAGCCTTGGTCAGTGGGGTGTTATGTTCCTAAAGGTCCCTGAAGCAGGACTCAGGACTTATCACCTTTGATTTTAACAACTTCTCCAAAAATCCTTTTTGCTTCGTGTTCAATAATTGATTTTTTCTCCCTGAAAACTTCCCTTTGATAATGTTGTTTTAGAACTTAACAGGTACTTACAAACATTCTGTTGTTGATGATGCTTTCAGAGGGAGATGAAGAAGATGAAGCCAACAAAATAGAAGCTTTACATAAAAGAAGAAACCTTCTGGCTGCCTTTAGCAAGCTGATAATTTATGACATTGTGGACATGCATGCAGCAGCAGATATCTTCAAACACTATATGAAGGTACAGGCCTGCAACCTCCTGTCCTGACTGAGCCCAATCTGCAGTGTTAGGGCTTCTTCTGCCATCCCTCCCAGGGCTGTGGTTACAGCCCAAACACTCCTGAAAGCTTTTTCAGCTTTATTTGATCCTGTATAGTACTTTTTCCTTTCTAACTGACGCCTGGCACTGAGCAGCAGCGAGCACTGACCTCACCCTCTTTGTAGCACATGTGCTTTGTTTAAGGCAGCACTGAAAGCTGGTCCCAAGGTGCTGAGTATTTCCAGAGAGGCTCCTCTCTACAGAGAGTTTCTTACCCTGCTCCTCAGATTCATCTCTGGAATCCCCAATAAATTACCTCTTCCATGTGGTGTTCCACTGTCAGTCTCCCAGGCTTGGTGCTTGCCGTGATGTAGCCGGATTCTTCTGAGAGGAGGTTGGTTTAAACAGGACAGTAGGGAAAAAAGGCTCTGTATGGTTGTGCTGTAAGTGGGTTTGTGGTAACTGAGTATATTCTCAACTTCCACTGCTTCACAGAGCTTTTAGGCCCAGTGAAGGTCAGAAGGACCTTGGCTCCTGTGCCCTTGTACATGGGAGTTTTTACCTGCCAGAACAGGCAGCAGTCCTGCCACTGACCCCTCAGGTCCTGTCCCTGCAGGGGATTGGTCATCACAGAGGTGACAATCCGGGGGGAAGAACTGGAAGACAGAGCAGGTCCTTTGCTCTAGACACTGTTTGAGATGTTGTTGGGAAACATAAAGGGTTTAATTTGAAATTCTCCTCCTGTTCATCAGGTGCACACAGCACAATAAAATCCCCAGGGCACACTGCAGCCATCAGTCAGGGTTAGTCTTGCTTAGGGTTTGTTTGCCAGAGTGTGAGTTTCAAACTGAATCTGTCACCATCCAGATGAGTTCCCTCTGTGCTGCTCTAGGCTGGGCTTCTCTCCCCCATGCCCCTCCTTCTCTAAAAACTGGGGGAGAGGGAGAGAAATTTAATTTAAATTAGTACCAAAGAAGGCAAAAGCAATATTTTAAAGGCAGTGAAAATAAGTGACTGCAAATGCAGAAATATTGATGAGGCTGAAAGAATACTGTTGGGAAAAATAATATAATCTCAGTTTGGAATTTGTAATGATAATTCAAGCTTTTTTACCCAGATGGGCAGCACCATAGGCTGTGGCTTTCAGCAACCATTCTGTTAACATGAAGAGAAACAGCACTCCATGCTGACTCATTCCTTACTCCACTTTCTGGCTTGAATGAATTCCTTTGCCCTCAGTGTTCAAGGAGGATGGACCTGTGTGATGGTGTCTGTTCACATCTGCTTCTTGAGGTGTTGGATCAATGTTGTGTTGTTGCTTGGAATTGGCAGCCATTTGTCACTGTCATCAAGTGATTATTTTGGGGCAGGAAATGCTCTTTCATTTCATTTTCTATGTATTTGTTACAAAAAAGAGTTCCCTACCTTATCACAGGGCTCAGTTTAAATTGTGATGCTGAAACACTCCCTCCCACTTACACCAAAAATCTGGATTTGAGCACCTGCTGCCTTTTCAAATCAAGAATTACAAGTAATCTTTCTCTTGAGAAAACTGTAAGAAATTGTGTAAGAGATGTGATTTTAAGGTGGTTTTTTTCACATTTTTTCTTAGTACTACAATGACTATGGAGACATCATTAAGGAAACCCTGAGCAAAACCAGGCAAATTGATAAAATCCAGTGTGCAAAGACACTCATTCTCAGTTTGCAACAGGTAAGAGCATTGATTTTTTTTGTTAGAAATGCCTCACTGCAAACAGCCCTGGCCAGGATTCCCTCTGGTGCACTTTACAGGGCAGCAGAAATGCTGCAGTTCCTTAGGACATTTTCTTCTTTTTCCTCCTCCCCAGTTAAGACTGTCACTGCTTCTTTGTCTCAGTAATCTCTGTCTCCATAGGCCCACACTGCAAAGTTTGGGCATATAAACATGGAAGGGAGGGAGAGAAGAGCCTTGGAGGCAATTTGGTCCAAGCTGATTCATGTTTATTGATCTTGAGTCAACAGGAAGAATTAGGATGGCTTTTTCTTCTTTGCATTTGCTGAAGTAATGCATCTTCCTTATACCTTGTCTAAATACTGATGAATTTTTCAAATTTCAAGCTAATTAAGTCTTCCAATAGTGTTAGACATGTTTTTTCCTGGAAATATTCACTTTACATCCATTGTAAATTACTGCCTGGTGATGAAATCTATCAGCCAACAGCACAAAGTGCACTAAATACCACTTAGGCACTTGAAGTACCAGCTACAGCCATTGCACAGAGAAATTACTTTTAATAATTAGATGCTCTCAAATGAACTGGACCTCCCAAAATTCCTTCCTAAGGAATTTCCTGTAGCAATCTGGAAGCTGAGAGAAATCTGTGCAAACCTGAGAAAAACAGATGTACTTCCAGAAGAATCAGGGAGTGTCAAAGTAGCTCCTGTCTGTAAACCTTGGAGAGGAGGAAGCAGGTGCCACAGATCAATCAGGCTGACAAAACTCTGTGAAAAAAGTAATGAGAGGAGCTCTTTGCAAGTGCCTCAGTGATAGGTAGCAGCCAGTGTGGATTTGTCAAGGAGGAATCCTGTCAAATTAAGCTGCTGTCATTAATTACATGGTAACAGAGCTTGTGGAGATGAGAGAAACAGTTGCTGTAATGCAGCCTGATTTAATATCATCACTGGCACTGGCTGCCAGGGTACTCTCAGCAGTGTAAATGGCAGTGCCAGAAGAGGTGGAACTGGCTGGAAAAGCACTGAGCACTTCAGTGCTGTGCTAGGAGGGCCTTTGAGGCAGCAGTGCTGGGCAAACAGGCACTGAGGCTACAGTGGAGGAGCTGCAGCCCCAAATTCAATGCACCTCCTGATCCGATGGGTGGTAGAGGTGCTTAAGAGAACATCATCAGAATGCAGGAACTTCTTGATGAGTTGGGAGAATGATAGATGGAATTCAGGAAGGTTTAATTTAGAATTCCACCCAAATAATTCCACACAAATACAAAATGGCAGCTGGCAAACAGCAGTGGGGCAGAAGAAATTCTGGCAAGTGACAGGGACTCTGTTATGTCTCAGTGCAAGAAGTTATTGCAAAGGCCATTCTCAGATGGAAAAGGTTTAGAACCCAAGTCTTTCTCAATAAAAGTGTTTCCCAGCTCACAGATACCAACCTCTGAACTCTCTCTGCAGCTGTTCAATGAGCTTGTTCAGGAGCAAGGTCCCAACCTGGACAGGACATCTGCCCACGTAAGTGGCATTAAGGAGCTGGCCCGGCGGTTTGCCCTCACTTTTGGCTTGGATCAGATCAAGACAAGAGAGGCTGTGGCCACACTACACAAGTGAGTGGTGGTAAATAAACTGGATTTTTATACTACTTCAGATTAAAACTCTTGTTCAGCATTCCCTCTCTAAAGGTACATAATCTCAACAGGCCATGGAATAATTACATATTTTTTTCTATTTTTAAGTGGAAGGATCTACGTGTACGTAGGTAGAATGGAAACAAATGAGGTGCTACCTCATTATTTCTTGGAATTTATTCTCATGGCTATGTTTGTTTATCTCAGGTGGGTAGCATCTAGCAACTGAGGATGGTTCTTTGTTCCACATCACTGTGGATTCTTGAGAAACCAAGGGCTTTTATAAAAAGATACCCCAAAAATATTTTCGAAATCTCTTCAAGTGGACTGGAGCTTTTTATGCAACTGCTGCATAGAAAAGTATGGAAAGGTTCTGCTAAATTTAAATGATGACTTTGCCATGCCATGAAAAAGTTCAGATGCTAAGGTCTGCTGTCTCAGAGATGCAGTCCTTGAGACCAAGATCAGCATGGCTCAGTCAGGATGCACAGGTAGCATCCTCAGCCAGGCAGGAGTCAGGCACACCTGTGCCTTGCTGGTGAGGGAAGGGAGAGTGTTCTCTTTAGTCCCAGATGACAAAGCAGAACCAAGTGTGTCCCTGCTCTGGGGACTCAGTTCTCTGCTCTGGCTGCAAAGGTTGGCTCCTGTTTGACCTGACACATTCCATGGAGCTTCTGCCTCTGGGCTGCACCTCCCAGTTCCCACACTGGGCAAGTACCCTCTTACAGGAACTGGCCATCTGAGGGGGGCCTCACAAATCCACAGGGAACTCTGCATTCCCCTTTGTCCAAAAGCAGCTGTTTGCTAGTAATGGGGAATAATGTTGTGATGGGATCTGAGGATACAAACAGTTTCATCTCCGCTCAGATTTGGGGCAACTTGTTTGGCTTTTGGGTTGGGGTTTTTTGCTTGGTTTTTTGTTTTTGTTTTTTGGGGTGGTGTTTTCTGGTGCAAATGTCTGAACATGTTCATATTTCTGTACTGTAGAGATGGAATAGAGTTTGCCTTCAAGTACCAGAATCAGAAAGGACAAGACTATCCACCTCCTAACCTTGCTTTCCTGGAAGTGCTTAGTGAATTTTCTTCCAAACTCCTGCGACAGGACAAAAAGACTGTGTAAGTAATGCTCTGTTTTCTTCCCTGGCCTCTGTTAATCCCTGCAATGTAGGTTTCAGCTCTCTCCTGTGAGGTTTCTACAATCTAACTGGGGCTGCGAGAAATCCTTGTGAGACATTTCACATACATACTTACTCATCTTTTATGTTTTAAAGTAATAAAAATAAATGGGAAAAAAAAATCAGACCCACTAATGAGGTGAGTTTGAGACCTCCCAAAACAATGTGGTTTAAAATTTCTCATGGGGTATGGAAAATAAAAAGTTCTTTTTTAGTCTAGAAGAAAAGAAATTAAACATTAACTGTACAGGGAATTTACAGGCTGTCACCACTGCTGTAACAACTGTTTCTATCTTATATTTACATAAATTATAAACCTATATTTGTTGTTTCTTTTAATATATTGGTAGGGGACTCCAGGCAAACATCAGCCAAGCACTATGGGCTCAGTGGGGAACTGAATTAGTGACTTCATGACCAGTTTAAAAGTGCATTTGCCAGGTCTGCTGATTTATGATTGTAGGTGTCTTTCCTGTCAGTTCTGTGACCACTCTGAGTGTTAGTCAGAAAGATCAACTGGAATGACCTCAACTGACTCTTTCTGTCAGACCCTGCTGTGAAGGTTTGACAGATGTTTTTCAGTGAAGACATTTATTTGCTGTTAGAGTTAACAACTATGAACATTACAGCTTTATCTGTTCAGTAAGAAATGCAGCTCAGTTAACATTGTATGGTTTTTAATGTGTACACACTTGAACCAATTTCACTTTTTCATTGTATCAATTATTTCTTAATTCAGCAAACACTGTAGGACAAATAGTTAAATGAGCTGGAGAATGGGATGATCCTGTTAGGCTGCCTTGGCACTCCATTTGTGCATCTGCTCTTAATTGTTATATCCTGGAGTCTTGTCAGCCTCTATCCTGTTCCTCAGGACAGGACTTAAGGATAACAGGATTTTATATCTTGTCTTTCTAGCTGAATTGTAATTCTCCTTCTTGGTCTCAGTGCCACTGGCCTGTTTCCTGTTGAATTTAGTGAAGTTTAGCCTTTCAGTGGAGTCATCCCTTCCACAAGTTTCCAGTGTCATTTAAGGTTACATCGTGTTGTCCCTGACAGCTTTTGTTAACCTGAGCCTTTGAGTGAAATTCAGTCCTTTGGGATGTTTTGTCCCTTCACCTTTCTGCTGTTTAAATTCTTTCTCAAAGGTTCCTCTGCCTGCATACACAACCAGTAGCTGCTCCTGCAGAACTGTAAGGATTTCTGTTGTGGAATATCTATACCTGAGCCACTGACCTCAGCTGAATCTGATAATCATGAAGAGAAATAGGTCCTTTATGGCCTAATTTATCTGATCTGTGCCAGACTGCCGTGCTGGGATGAGTTCAGCCCTGCCCCAGACCCCACGGGCTGTGGTGACCATGAGAAGGGTCAGCACAACTTGCTGAACATGTAAGGATTCTGTGGAGGTGGCTCCACTCCTGCCCAGAATGCTCCACTGACAGGACAGGACTAGGGTGCTGGATTTGCCCTTTTCTGTAGCTCCTCCAATCCCTAGGGACCTCTCCCCTGCCGCAGGGGCTGCCTGTGTGCAGGAAGGTCCATGACCACCATCTGCTGGAGAAGTCCCATGTTTGGGATCACTTCCCTCCCTCCCTGCCCAGAGGCCCTCCCCAAACTCAGCAAGGACTCTTGTCTGAAGCCCTCTGGAGCCCTCAGTCTCAGGAACTGCCCAGGCTGCCTGGCTGCCCAGGATCTCCAGCTTGGCTTCCCTGCCTCAACCCCCAAGTCATGCACCCCAGAGCCTGCAGGTATCAGAGCATTGCTCCAGAACACCCTTCCTGGCAGGGTCCAGCACATGCTGCTATTCCACAGGGCTTCTGTTTCGTTCTGCTGGGCTGCTGACTTTTTCCTCTGGGGCTAGAAAAGGGAGAAGCTTCCAGTTTGGGAGTGAAGCAGCAGCACTGATTTAATTTAGTTTTTCTAGCCTGTTAATTTGGCTATTCATTTTATGAGTAACCTTCAGAACTGGTGATAGCCATTTATGGATTTATTCAAATAAATGGATTTCACATAAAACTGTTCATGTAAGGTGCCAGACTCATACAACTGGAAAAAAAACTTTGTACTATCACTGTTATAAACCCATTAAGGCAGATACAGGCAGGGAAATCCTGAGGAACTGATGTAGGACAGAACAGAAGAGATTGTCCTTGGAGGCACTTACTTCAATTTATTTCTCTCAAAGACACAATTGGCTTAGACTGGACACTGACTAGTGGGTGTCAGGTGAGGCAGAGTCTCAGCATATGGTGTTCTCAATTCTAGAAATTCAGAGTAGATAAGGACTACCAGTGTGAAGCTCCCACAAAATGCTGAGCAGAAGATATGTCAAGTTTGGCATCCGGGCAGTATAGAGCTCCCACATGGTGTCATTTTCTTCCTTCACAATTTGGCCATAAACATGCAATCTTGTTCTATAAATGCAAACTGGAGGCAGAAAAACTGCTTACTTTCCAAGACTCTTCTGCAGGTAGATTCTCTAAAACCATGAAGCACTTAAGTGGCCTGGTTGGGCACCATAACATAGAGAATACACAAAGAATTTCCCATTAATGCCAGGTTTTGGAGTTAATATACACAGGAAAAAGGGAAGGAGGAAGCATTGAGAATATTCAGTAAAACAGCAAACAGTAACCTGCTGTTTCTTGAACAAAGTTAAGCCATTCATTTAATCAAAAAACTGATGTGATTGTTACCCTGGCATGAGCAGTGTGGCTCCTGGGCCTGTTCTGGAGCTGGGCTGTGTCACAAGCTCTGAGCTGCCATGAGCTAACAGAGGAAACCCTTGCCTTTCCATGTGGAATATGTGGAGTTGACTCCCACTGCTGGCAACTTGGCAAGCTGGTATTAAAGGAAATTGTGACTGAGGGGTGCAGGAAGTGACACTGAAGTACCTGAGTTCTCTTACAAAACTTCTGAATGTTTGGCTCTGCAGCCTGAAGCTCATTAGAATCACATTTATGTAGATTTGCATGTTTGTTTTAGAGATTGCTTCTAATTCCATAATTAAATAATCAATGGAAAAAGAAAACAGTTCTTATGCCCTCCAGCTGTTGGTTCCTCCTTTCAGTTAACACTTGTGCACTGCACTTCTCATGGCAGTGGGCCAGGTCTTCAAACTTTTTATGGAAAAATAAATGCCTGCATTTGACTAACTCATTTCTCTTGTCCCAGGATGCCAAAGGACATCCTGCATCCTGGCAGCAGTGGCTCTGATGCAGCCTGGCTGCTGACACAGTGGCCATATCCAGATGTCTGTGGGAAGATTCCTGCACCTCTGTACTCCCTGTCTTTCCTTTCCAGGCACACCTACTTGGAGAAGTTCCTGACAGAGCAGATGATGGAGAGAAGAGAGGACGTTTGGCTGCCACTGATCTCGTACCGGAACTCGCTGGTGACGGGTGGCGAGGACGACAGGATGTCTGTGAACAGCGGCAGCAGCAGCAGCAAGGCCTCCTCCGTGAGGAACAAGAAGGGCCGACCTCCCCTCCACAAAAAGAGAGTGGAAGGTTGGTGAGGGCACAGGGCTTTGTCATTCTGGGCACTCAGAAGAGAGGGATTTACCAGTTCATGCAGAAATACATGATCCATTCTGGACATGGCAGAACCAAGGCAGCTGTTCTGCAGGTTTTGTCAGACCTGGGCATGTCTTCAGGGGAAATACCATCACAGCCCCCTGTTCTTGTTTGTCTTGACCAAAACTGTCAATGAGAACTGTTTAAAAACTGTTACTGCTGGTGGAAGAGGTGTTTGTGAAGTTACCTGCTCTTTCTCACTCCTGGATTGCTGGGTTTCTGCCTGTGCTTCCCTCTGGGCAGTTGTTAATTCTCAGGGATTTGGAGCAGATTGCAGGCAGAAATTCCAATAGCAGCTCTCTATTGTTGCAGGGCCATTGGGGAACACTAAAAAGACATTGTTTTTGTTTAAAGTAGTACTGATATCAAGTGTTGTCTGCATTTACTCTTTCTGGGTCTTCAGATGTGTTCATCAGGAATCTGGCTGTGATAGCAAATTTCTTACAAGGCTGCATCTGTTCCTGGTCAATCTGTGTGATGTAGTGTGGGCTTTTGTGAATACTAATTTGCTGTTCCATGCAGTAGATGTGAGTAGAATCTTAAACTTCAGGGGTTTTTCCAAAGTCAGGATCTCTGACAGTAACCCCTCAGTAAGAAATCTAGTGGCCATTTGCCTGAAATGCACAGCAATTTCCCAAAATACTCCTCAAAAGTTTGCCCATACAGCCAGGTCCATTCTCTGCTGTGGCTTGTGTTGAGCAGTCCCTGCACCAAGTCCTTTGGTTTCTCACAGCCAGCCTCGAGTGTAGGTACATAAAATACTGGCTCCTTTCTTCAGCCACTGTTTTTCTTCTTTCAGGATGCCAAGATTTTCCTAGAATTCAGCTACTGAGGTTTTCTTCTTTCCTCTTGTTGCCATTTTCATTTTATTCTACTGTATTTTACCAATTTTATTTTTTTTTTTTTTTTACCCTGGGGGATGTAGTAGCCTCTTTGCTTCCCAGTAAGGCAAATCTCAGGCTTTAGATGCTGGTTTTAGCCTTTGCTTACCTCATACTCTTTTGTGGCACCCTCTTTCAGTGATCAGAAGGGAGAATTGATTTCCAACACTTTCCATTTTAGAATCTCCTTTTTTTTTTTGTTTCTTTGATTTCCACTCTAAAGGATCTAGAACAGTAAAAAGGTCACTGCAGAAATTACTGTGGCATCAAAGAACCATATCCGGTCCCCTCTGGTTCCTTTCTCACCTAAATCCAGTACAGACCAGCTTGGAGACCATTCCCTGTTGCTTCTGAGAGGAAATGTGCACTGTGACATTTCTTCACAATGCCTTAAGGAAATCAGTAGGTTTTAAAAAAAAAATCCTAACATGAAAATGATTCAAAGGTAAATTTGAGAATAAATAGGCAGCTTTTTAGGCAATATTTATGCCTAAAGGGTAGTAAAAGGCAACAGAAGAATGGAGATCCCTATCTACTTCTATCACAACACGTTTCCTGTTAGTAAATCTGTGATCTTGTCATCTCTGTTGTCATCTCCTGTCTTTCACTCCAGCAACTGATTTTTTTTCTACATGTGTCTGCACTCTTCCTGCTCTAACACCCATTCTCAAGTCCTCCCTCTTCCCTCGTCTCTGCTTTTCTCCCTTCCCAGCATAAGCACAGGATCCCAGCTAGATCTTCAGTCATCTTTATCTCATTCTATTGCCGAGTAAATTGTCCCCTCCCTGCTCCAATCCAGTGGTTCTGACAGCTCTAAAGATCGGGACTGACCAGATTTTGGGGTTTGTGCTCTACCTTGTTGTTGTGGATTTAGGACTAGCTAAACTCACTAGTACACTTACTTATTCCTCTGTTGTGAGATGGCCCGGCATGGCCCAGGGGAATCTCGGCTCGGCACAGCCAGAGGCGAGGGTGGCTGGAGCCAGGGCCTGGACCCCGCTCCGGCTGGAGGGCTCCCCTGGATCCCAGCCCGCCCGAGAGCCGCTGGGGGTGAGGGGGCGGCCGGGCCCGGGCAGGCCCCGCCAGGCCGCGCTGGAACCAGGCCGGGCCCTCCCCTCCCACAGCCCTGACACCTTCAGAAGCCAGAGGCTGAAAAGAGACAGTTCAGGGTTTCCCGGGCTTTAAAATGGGTGTTCACGGGGGTGGATTCCGATTTCTAATGGTTTACAAAGCTGTCAGTTCTCAGAACTGGGCAGCTATTGGCCCTTTCTGAAGCTCCCAAGAGCCTCTCTCAGGAGAACTATTTCCATAGATGTTTTCCTTCCTTCCTCCTTAATACTAACTAATGTCAAACTAACACACTTGTCTTAGTGTTTAACTGTATCTTGGTTGCTATAGGTGCATGAGATTAACAGTCTCCAACTGTAAACTCAGGAACTGGGAATTATCTTGGTTATGTTCAAGATACTCAGCAGTTGAGGCTGTGCTGCAGTATGGCTTTGTTTGCAATGGGGCTTGTGTTTGTTCCCTTTAAATTGTTATTATTGCTGGGAATAGAGAGTAGTAATAGTTAAAAGAACAGAATCTAAAATTAGAACTGAAAATCTTATGATTCTAAGCATTTAGGCAGGTGATCCCTTAGTGCACACTTGTTTGAATGCTGCCTTGCATGTGGTCAGAAATTAGCAGTGATTTCAGTGTTCTCTCTCTAGATGAGAGCCTGGAAGGCTCCTGGCTGAACAGGAATGAGAACATCCATACACCAGGGGCACTGCAGACACCTCAGCTCACCTCCACTGTCCTGAGAGAGAACACCAGACAAATGGGAGAGCAGATCCAGGAGCATGAGTCGGAGCAGGGATCTGAACAGGATTTTTTACACAAGTAAGTGTTGGAATTTCAGCGTCAAATACAGTCAGCCGGGCAAAGGAAGTGCTTGTGGTTTATAGTGACATTCTTAGCCTGTGGTTCCAGAGATGCAGTGTTGATTTGCAAAACCACCTGGAAATGCCTTGACTACAGCTCAGCAATACTTGAATTATCTTCGGGTCCCAGGAAAAATATGTTGTAATGAAATAATAATAGAAATTCCTTACGTTAAAACTATCTCATAGCATAGACATGCAGTTCTGGTTAAATCCTATTGCTTGTGTCCCAGGCTGGGTGGAACTGTTTCTTTGGAAGACCTGTAGACACTCTCTTTTCTTTCTCCCTGCCTGATATCAGAGTTAGGATTCTCCAGACACCCTGACTGATACATTCTAAATTTCCAGCTGCTGAGCTAGTAATTCCTGGTTTGGAGTAATTGCCCTAAATGATATATTCTTTTTGTCCCTTTACTCCCATTTTATCAGCTTCATTTAGAGAGAAAAACATTGGTTAGTTTCTGTCAGTGGTTGCATGGCCGTGGGTGCTGCCAGGATGCAGCAGGTGAGCACAGACTGGTTGTGAGTCACAGGCCAGTGACCCTGGCTGGACGCAGCAGCACAGCCCAGGCAGAGCCCAGGTCACATGTTCCCAGAGCATCTTTCCTCCTTGATCCCATGGCTAGGGAGGGTTGTGCTCATGGTTCCTACTTGCCTTTCTGGGGTCAAGGATTTACCTCCTATCTCCCACCTCCCCAGATGTGGCCATAACTTCCAGGTGATAAGGAAGATGTTGAGCCTTTAAGTTTCTCCTTAAGAATTTTCTACTCTGCAGTAAAACCAGACTAAACTTAGAACTTCCTTTCTGTCCCTCTCTGATCTCACCCTTGGCCTGTTTGAGTCTCTTTGTGACCATTCCATTACTCTGGAAGTGGGGCAGCTTCCCAGTGCTGTCAAGCCTGATGAGCAGCCAGCCTTAAGCTCTGCAAGACCCTTCCAAGTTCCTGGGGGAGCTGAGCAGGTTCTTGCCCAGCACCTGAACCTGCTTTTCCTCTGTCTCAGGCTGTGCTCCTCTGCAAGAGTGGGATTCTGCATGGCAGTTCCCAGACTGGAACTGGACTGGCAGTTCCAGTCTGGGAACAGACTCCTCTGCATGTCAGTTCCCAGTGGGAACTGACAGGGGGGAATGAGAACCCTTCCTGTTCAGCCATGGTTGGCTGTCACATTTTCTCCAGGTCAGCTTAGGAAAGCTAACACTTGCCACAACTACAGAGCTGCTTGAACTGACAAGTTCAGGTTGGTTCTAGGCTGTTTTCCCATGGGTTATCCCAGTTGATCCTGTAAGTCTTATTAGGGTGCAAGGGTGCATAGTACAATAAAACCTGGTGCTGCTCCAGAAGAGCTGCGCAGAGTTTGCTGCTGTTTCCTTGTGTTGCACCACACAAACTGAAGCAGAGGTATTGCTGCTTGGTGGCATCAGCAGCGCAGTCTGGAAGGTATTTACACGTGGGTGAGGTGCTGGCCCTTAAGTTGATCAGGGTATTTGTGTAAAAAACATTTGGTTATAATGTTGTGCGACATCTTTGTCAG
Source organism: Anthoscopus minutus (assembly GCA_013399455.1). Classification (NCBI taxonomy): domain Eukaryota; kingdom Metazoa; phylum Chordata; class Aves; order Passeriformes; family Paridae; genus Anthoscopus; species Anthoscopus minutus. Next base: position 224,393 of record VWYI01000078.1, on the reverse strand, counting down.
TTACGAATTTGGATCCATTCTTGCTCATATATTGCCTCATCTGGCCCAATGAAGTACTATTTAATAATAACAAACTTTAGAGGTGCTCTTGCTCCAGGTGCCTGCCCCTAATGAAGGAGCAATGTCAGTGTTTCCATACCTGATTTTATTGAGTTAATTGACTTTTTTTGTGCACATACAGTGAGAGGAGACAGACTGTGGAAGGGAATCCAGAAGATGTGTACAATGATGGATAGGATTTAATTATCCTAATCGGAAGCATGGCCAGACACAGAACTTGGAGAGAGAAACTGCCCCAGAACAGGCAGCTCAGAACTCTTACTGCTGTTGATCCTAACTTAGTCCCTGTGTGTCAGTCCCCAGATGCAGATCTCATGGCTCGGCCAGCAGAAGCTGGAGGATCTCAATCGAAAGGACAGGACAGGAATGAACTACATGAAAGGCAGAAGTGGTGTAAGGCATGCAGTGTAAGTGCTCACAGCCTGCTGCCCTCAGCAGAACCATGTGCAGGACAGCACAGTGAAATGTTACCTTTCCTGCTGGTTGCCAGTCATTTCTGTGCCGTGTCACCCTTGTGGTGAAGGCAGAGGGACAGTTAGCAGTGCTGGGATAGATCCAGCCCAGCACTGCCATTCTCTGACTGTGCCCAGACACCAGGCCCAGTGACAGGGTGCAGTTCCCCATGCCTCTGTCCCAGCCTTTAGCTGTTTCCATGTCAGAGGGGTTCCATGATTTTTGTGCTGTGTAATTCCCTTTGAGCTCTGCCCAAGAGCCTGTTCCTGTGTCTGTGCTCTCCATCCTTTTTTGCCAAGGTGTCCCCCTGGGCAGTAATGGAGGGAACACACATGGATGAACACTGGGGCACCACATGCTCTGTGTGGATTGCACTGAGTCCTTCAGCACTGGGGTTGGAATCCTTACAATCCTTTAAAACTGGGCTTGAAGGCACTGCTGGAGTCCCAGGGCTTTATCAGTGGTCCTGGCAAACAGTGTCATTCCTCCTCGGTAAAAGGGCAGGCAAACACAAGAGTTACTGCCCAGTTCTTGTTGAGGACAACTTTAATTACTGGTCACAGTGCTGTCAGTGGGACTTGCTGCTTTGGCCTGGGCCAGGGCTTGGGGGAGGGGAGCTGATGTGTAATTTTCCTCCTGTTGGTATTCCAGAGAGAGCGTGTTGGCTTTACCCTCAGCATCCGGGTTTGAGCGAAGGCATTAGATGATAGGATTTGAGCATTCTTTTGAATGACAAAGATCAAGGCTGGGAAGTTGCTCTGTCTGGAAATGACTCTCTCTTTATTTAATTAGACGAGGTCTAATGGAAGATGACGCTGAGCCCATCTTTGAAGATGTAATGATGTCCTCACGAGGCCAGCTAGAGGACATGAATGAAGAATTTGAGGACACAATGGTCATTGATCTGGTCAGTAAATCTTACCAATTGCAACTTTAAAAGAGTTGAAAGCTAATTTAAAAGGAATTTTAGAAGTGTAAACAAAAATTTCTAAAATTTTGAACTTGGTCTCCAGTTGTCTGAATGTTAAAGTGGAAATGATGTGAGCACTTCCCAGAGCCTCCAGCTGCAGGCTCAAGCCCAGTGGGTTTGTTCCACAGGCATATAAGGAGCAAAGCCAAGGGGTCTCTCTCCCTTTGCTGGTTTGATTTTGAGGAGGTGAGGTGGGCTGGGCAGGGGATCTTTACTCGAGGTCTCAGTAGAGCACAGCCAAAGTCCTGCTGGCACAGAAAGAGGGAGCACAGATACTGGTGTGTGGGTGGGAGTTTCTTAAACAGGGTTTGCTCCCAAACGGATCCAGTCAGCAGCAGCAGCCTCAGTCCCTTACAATATGGTGCTGACTGCTGGGAGAAGTTCCTTTTAGCACTTACAATCTGGCCTGGCCTCCCTTCTGGAATGACTGCTCCCTTGTAAAATGGGATAAAGGAGCAGTTTGCTTTACACACCTCATCATTTTTATGCCTTTCTGTTTCTCCTTCCACATCCAAAAAACAAGCCCTAGGTTATATTAGGACTGGGCTACAGTGTCTTGGGAAAGGCTGCTATATTGTGACATTATTGCCAGCACTCATGTGATTACCAAGGCAAGGAAAGGAAAGAACTGATCAAGCCAGTGAGTCTCACATTTACTCTTGTGCTCCTGGAGAAGGACACCATTAAGGGTTTAAGGCTCAGAAATATTTTGGTATCTTTAGTACCCTTTTTGTTGGTAAATCCATTTTTGACCATGTCCAAGCTCGTTTCACTGTGAACTTAAAGCATAAAGACAGTTAAGAGGGAGTTTCTGTGCAGTCTGGCCCACAATACCAATACAGATACATCCTGAAGTCAGCAAGAACCTTGGGCAAGTCCTTAACTATGAGCACAGAGGTAGAATTAGAATCTATCGGCTTTTACCCCATTCTTTCAGTAACAAAGAATTGAGGGAGCACTGTCCTGTGTCAGGGCCTACCTTTGCCCCAGAGGTTTTGTAGCACTGGGAGGGAAGGTGAGGGCAGGCACAGGTGGCCCTGTGGCTGGCAGGGTTCCCTGTGCCCCATGCTGTTCCAACTCCCATTGTTGCAGCCGCCGTCGCGGAACCGGCGCGAGCGCGCGGAGCTGCGGCCAGACTTCTTTGACTCAGCAGCGATCATCGAGGACGATTCAGTAAGGCCTGGCTTGTTCTGCTTGATTTGAGCTCCCCTCTTGTCCCACCCCAGGTAACCGCTGTCTTTTCCCCCCTTTTCCAGGGATTTGGCATGCCCATGTTCTGAAGTCTGGCGAAGACCTTTTACAAACTTGGAACTCTATTGTTTAGAGCTAGAGGCCTATATACTGTGATAGCTTGTATGAAAACCACATTTTTGATGTGATACGGTTTGATTTTTAACCAAATGATTGAGGTCAACCCCTTGGTGTAGGGACGGAGAGAAGAGGAGCTTCTTAATGACACACGAGAATCCAGTCACCTCAGAAGGGCTGACCTAAAAAATCATTTGTATCCCTGTTCTTGACTGTCCTAATACGGATTTTTTTTTTCTGGATGAGGAGGAAGTTTTAAATTGTTAAGACAGCTATCAAAATAAACACTGTTCTACATATGTTTTCTGAAAACAACATTGAGTGAAAACAGAACTTTTTAACTTTATTTTTCTGCTGTACAATTTAAAACGGTTTTAACATTTGCCTTTTTATGTTTTCAAAGCTAGCCATTTTTATTAAACCTATGCCTATCAGCCACTGACTAGCAAGGCTGCTGTAAGCAGGTCGTTCTGGCTACAGAAAAGTGTTTTGGAACACACTGGATTTGATTAACATTATGGTACGCTTATGTCCTCTCATAGGCATGGAGAAGAACACTCTCAGAGAAGAGGTTAGAATTCTAATGACGTGCATCTCTGCCAAAAAATTTCAGATTCTGATATGATAAACCCAGATTTTATACTCTTGAGAAGATTTATTTTTATTTATAATGGGACATAAAGTAAGAGATGTCCATGAAGCCACTTTTCCAACAGATGCTGTGTAACATTCATTTTATATAGCACATGGGGACACAAAAACAGTAAATTTTCTATTGGTACTTGCTCTGTGCATTTTTAGCAACTTATACCAGCAAATAAAGTATTCTCAGTAAAACACACAAACGGTTCTCAAGTAATCACTTTGCTGTTTTTACTACCTACTTCAAGCCTGCCAACACAAGGTACATAAACAGCAACTTTCCTATTTAAAAAAAAAAAAAGAGTTCAAGGGTGGGGGAAAGGATCACTTTAGCATACTAAAAGTAATTTTAACTGTACCATAAAACAGAGTCTACTTTCCATGCCGTAAATACCCTTTTCTGCTATTTTTGTAAATTAATTTTGCCAGTTAGAAGTACTGTATGTGCTGCATAGAAATTTGTGCTTAGATGGTGAAGTTCTTAAGCTTACAATGGACTACAGCTACATTTTCAGTGTTAACTGTGCATATTGAGAGTAATTCTTTGGAAAAAATTATGATTTTTCAAAAAAGCTAAAAATGTCAAAAAAAAATCCAAAAACCCCCAAAACATTCTTAGCTAATTCATTGTACTAAGATACTTTTCAATGTCTTCAATAATTTGGAATTTCATTATACTTCGATTTTATGACTCGACGTAGTAGCTGCTCCTTACCCAGCCTGGCCTGGCACCAGCAGTGCTGGCTCTCACAGCTCCAGATCTCCAGCAATTGGCCCCAAAACCTTCATTTTTCTGCACTCAGTAGCAGTTGAGATACAAAGCAGTCTGACCCACTTGGAGCACAGCAGTTTCAGAGGTGCTTTAGTTTTAGCAGCTGCAGAATAATCACAGAGCTTTTTTTCTGTTTCAAGCTTACTGGACACCAGCCCAACCCCTCAGTGCCCAGCATGGGCAGGGAAAAAGCCCAAATTCACCCAGCCCAGCACCTCACCCAGCTGAGCTTGGCTCTCACAACACGTGCAGTTCTCAGACACGGTTGCCAAAAATGACCAGGTAATTCAGCCATTCCTTAGTGTGGGGCTGGGGACATATTGAGCCCAAGAAGTAGCTGGAACTTTATAAACCCTGTTACCTCCCTCTGTGCACCCCCACAGCCTGGGGGCAGGAATGGCTGCAGGACCTGTCCCAAGATCACTCTGTGAGCATGGTGGCACAACAGATGCTGCCCAGTTTGAGTCAGAGTCTCAGACAAACCTTGTGCTTCACAGTCCTCTGTGTGGAAAACTGATTCCTAATTTAACATTGTAGAATACTGTACAACAAACATTTATTATCATGGTACCTGCAATGGGTCTCCAGTTCAGTTTGCAGTCAATAGGTTTTTGTATTATGAGTGTCTCCTTGATTGGTTTTGCTAGTAATTCTGTAAATTGTACATTTACAATATGAGGTTTTTTTTCCTTTTGTACAATTTAAAACTGATGCTTCACCTTTCATTTAATAAACTATTCAAAATCATGAGTATGATGAGCACCCTCTTCAATATAGTTTTCTTTTAAGTGCTTGTTTGGACTATCACATTTTGTCATCCAATTTAGTAGTAGGAATTCAAGGAATTATTAAAGGCAAAACTGACAGGTAGCTTTCATGTAGTCTAGGCTTCACAACCAGACCTGTACCCCCACTCCCTTACCCACTCAGCCTCAAGAGTGATTGAAACCCTCTCTGGGCTTCTTCCTCCACTCCACCATGGTGTAGTTTAGTTTTGGGGGGTAGAAGGGGTGGTTAATGTAAGATTGCTGTAAATCTGGGAAGGCCCCACACCAGGTGCAAGTGCTGCACTGCTAAAACTTACAATTTCTTGAACTGCCACAAGGTTTGAGAAGAATTTCTCTCTTCTGCCCTATACGTCTGAAGTGACCTGAAGTCTCTGGGAAGAAACTGCCATGGGAAAGGCTTGAAAGCTCTAACAACCAGCTGAGCTAAATGAAGTTTCACAGGTTCCTGAAACAAAATGACCATGTTATTCCCATGTCAGGGAGCAAGGTGCTAATTCTGTCCAATCCATTAATGATTTCATTTCTGTAGTGCTAAAAACACTGACTGGTTTGTCACCTTCCCCACTTCCTAAGGAGGAATCACTGGAGTCAGGAAAAGGAACAAGATGCAGCAGCTGAGGCACTGGGATAATTCAAAGTCTCAACTATACCCAAGACAGAGCCTGAAAGCTCAGTCTCCAAATGCTTGTAAGTTATGGCAACTCCTGCTGCACAAACACAGTAAGTAACCTGCCTTGCTGCTAAGTTCAAGGGCTGCACATTGTTTAATGGATTTTACTTTGTACCTCTTGGTTTTTTTAGGTGACTGGACTTCAGGGAAATTCTCAGAAGCCTGGTCAGAGCAGCTTTTGAGCCTCTTTCCAACATGTCCTGGTACAGAAACTGCCTGTTTGGAAATGGAGAGGATCTAAAAGCGCAATTCTTGTGCTGGCAAGTGATGGGAGAAAGGATGGGGTCTGTTGCAATACTGAAGAAACAACTAACAAAGCTCTACTTTTCTCTTTATGACAAGTGGAATTCTCATGGAATGTCTGCTTCTGACTCTGGGCATGCTGAAGAAGCTGAGGAAGCTGTCTGTGTATCCCTTCACCTATCACAGCTTCTGCCTCTAAACCAGCTTTATCTTTAGAAAATCTTGGGCATTATAAACCCTTACAGTTTCCTCACAGTTAACTAAGAACTCTCACCATGGCCTGACACCCAAAACAGTAACATTTCAATTTACCTTCCCCTGATGCTGCAGCAGGCTCTGTTCCCTGGGACAGCACCAAGAGCCTTTTCCTGCTGAGGCACAGACATGCAGGCTCATGCAACTCTCCTGAATGTGCTGCAGCCAGGAATACCAGTGTGTCTGCAGCCTGAAAGTGCTGCTTCCCATGCATCCAAAACCCTGGGGAGCTGGGACTCCTACATGAACTGCTCCTTTTATATTGAGCTTTTAGATGATGTTTGGCTGTTGCTTCTTCCCCCCAGGTAGAGGCTCCAAGCTCCACAGCCCTCTCTACTCACTGCACTTTCCTAGGAAAACAAGCAACCTGGGACATGGCTGTGCTACCTCTCTCTTCAGGCTCGGGCTGGGGAGTGAGCAGCTGCAGCACAGGTAGGGAGTCTCTGTCTCAAAACAAATGTAAGTTACTCAGAGCTGCCAGGTTACTGTGCCTGGCAGCTGGTGCAGCAGCACTAAATGTGACCATGGCTGTTCCTTGGGGCTGGAGGGAAGTTGCAGCTTCTGCTGAGCAGGTGAGCACAGGCCAGGGCTGAACGAAATAACACCTCTTGCAGTGGTTCCTGGCAAGGCTGGCAAATAATCCCAGAGAAAGGAAGCTGGAAGGGGCCTCTGGAGGTCTCTGTTCCAGCCTCTGCTGAAGAAGGAGGGTTTTCATGTCCCACCAAAACTGCCCTTTTTTGTCTACTGTCCTTAAGAGTGGGCTGGCTGTGCCTCCACTTTGCCACCCACCTCTGTTGTGGGGCTCTGAGACCCAACTGCTGCAGCCAGCAGGGAAAAGCTGCCACAGGCCAGACTAACAGAACAACCAAGTCTGGGATCAGCAGAGCCTGGTCTCCAGGCACTGGATTAGGATTTTCCTCTCTTAGCTTAGGATTTTTCTCTCTTTAGTCAGTGGTGCAGGAGAGTCAGACTCCAAGGTCTGTGGCCAATGGAATACCCTTGAACTCCACAGGAATCCAGCTTCCTAGCAGTGGGAGGTGGCTCAGCTGTGCCTGAGCCACCTCCAGAGCCTATGGAATGAGGGAGCCAAGGTTTGACTTTGTGCAGTTAGTAACAGCTCACCTGCAGCAGGCAGGGCAGGGAATGTTGAGTATTAACCACTAAGAATGGGTTTAGAGAGGTGAGCTAATAATAAATTAAATATATACTATGTATATTAAATATATACTACGATTTATTGATGATTATTGGCAAAATCAGAATGAAAATAACTGTTTCTATTGCCAAGCAGACTTCCATTAACCAGAAAGTTAGCCAGAACTCGTCTCCCAATATGGGCAGCCCCTGCTCACCCTCACAGTGGGATGTTGGCATGTTTCTTCCAAGGACTGGACTGGGATTTACCGGCCAGTACGTCGAGGTCATGGCAGATGCGTGTGCGGGTGGTTGAGGGCTGGATGATGTCATCCACAAACCCTGCAAAAGATTAAAACAAGCAAAAAAAAACCAAGCATGAAGTGCTTGCCTCCTAGCCTTCTGTTTCTAGGCTAACCCCGCAAGTCAGAAAAATCAAAACAATAGCTGGAATAAATAAGTTCACAAGTTATAAATTAACTAAATTTAAAATAACCTGAGAAGGAAATGAAACATCCCTGAGTCAATTTTTAAATTTTGAATGTAACTTGCCTTTTAGAGCAGTTACTGCTCCAAAACTGGAAGTAATAACAGTGGAAAAACTTGCTACTGAGAATTCTGGAGACTATAACTGAACTGGGCCTCCTTCTTCAGGCCACTGCTTTGCATCCAGGGCTATATACCAGACTGTCAAAGCCCCTGTGATATACAGGAAAAGGCTGGATTTTGAGACACTTTCTACTATCTACACAATTGAAAATGCACTTTGCAGAGCAGTCCCCGCTTTTCACCAGGCTCTTTGCAGCTGAAGGTGTCTTGTGTCCAGATGTTGTCCACCTGCACAGGCTGTTGGTTAAGCATCACCTTTCTAACTCAGATAAAAGTATCTTACCTAAATAACTTACTTGTTTACTCCAGGTTTTACTAAAGGTTTACTCAATAGCACAACTTTATCTCCATGCAATGGCAAACCAAATGGGACACAGTGAAGACAACCATACCTCTCATGGCAGCAGGGAAGGGGTTTGCAAACTTATCCACGTACTCCTCCTCTGCATCTGCCTCCTTTCCTCTGAAGATGATCTGGACAGCACCCTGGGAACAGAAGGGCTCAGGTCAGTGACAGTCCCTCAGCCCTCTGTCCTGCTAGCCCTTGCCCACCTCATAGCCATGCCCTCCAGGTGAGGGTTTGGGAGCATTCCCCTGCCTGCAGCACCAGGACACCCCATGGTGCTGGCATGGCACTGGTGCTGCTGGCAGGACACTGCTGCACACAGTGACGAGGGCCTGGACTCACCTTGGCTCCCATCACAGCCACCTCAGCTGTGGGCCAGGCGTAATTCACATCTCCTCGTAAGTGCTTGGAGCTCATCACATCGTAGGCACCCCCGTAGGCCTGTAACACAAACCAGGGCATCCACTCCAGGAGTGGCCTTGCAGCAGCAACAGCCTGCATTGCTCCTGCAGCTTTTTCTAGTCCAGAGAGAAACAGCTGGGGTTGGATTTTACCTGAGGGAGAGCATGAGCATCCCCACTTTGTGGCTGCAATCTCCTAGGAATAGATAACCACTTCAACTAGAGCCCCAAAAGAGAAAGGAAGGGGGCTCTGGTGGTAACCAACCCCATTCTGCAAGGCAGGCAGGGAGGGGTCAGTGCGTGTCCAGACCAGCAGGCCTCGACCTGCACGTGTGCTGCACATGCACACAAACCAAGCAGGCAGTGTGCTTCTGGAATTTCCTGGCAAGGGAATGCAGCATTCAGGCTTTGCAGTGCTCCACTCTGGAACTGGAAATGCTCCAGACAGCAGTGATGAACAGATACTGCAGGACTGCAGAGCAAACTGCAGTGCAGTCCCAGTCACGGTAGGACTGAACAGAGGAGCAAGGCTGCAGGATTGACAAGTACTGCATGGTAATACTTGGAACAATCAGAGGAGGCAAAGGAACAGAAAATTCTTTTTGATTTCTGCCATCATAAGCCAAAAGGGTATTAGAAAAATGAGCAGGAGGGGCAGAGCAGCCAGGAGAAGGCTAAAGCTGTAAGGTACCAGCCCCAGAGCTTATGGCAGTAGGGTGTTGGGTACCTTATGGAGAAAAGAAGAAGAGGTAGAGCACAGCAGAAGTCTGGGGAGGAAAAGAAGCCACATGAATGTTCAACCTGCAGACACAGCAGAAGACAGGTGCAGCCAGTGCAAGGTTTGCAGAGGGAGGCTCAGGAGGCAAAACAGAAGAAACTAGAATTGCTGCAAAGAGATGGCACGTCCTTAGTGAGACAGGCTGGGTGACCTGGGAAAAGTCCTTGAGGGAAGGCATTCCACAGAGAAAGCAGGGAGCAGAAACTGTAAATTCCAGACAGGTGCAGAGATGAGAGGAAGGAAGGAACTGAGGCAGTGGTGTGGGAATAGAAGTGGCCTCTTGTAATGGTATACAAAGAGGTGTTACCAAATGTGACAAAAAGAGATGCGACAATGATAGAAAGCACCACCAGGACAGACAGACAAAGCTTGGTTTAACTAAATTTGCCGCTAATAGAAAGAGGAACTCCAAAAAATTTGCCAGCTTACCTTTCTGGTGATGACAGTGATCTTAGGCACAGTTGCCTCTGCAAAGGCAAACAGCAGCTTGGCACCATGACGTATAATCCCACCATACTCCTGAGCTGTGCCTACAAAGGGCAAGGAATTGCTTCACTCCAGGGAATTCACACAACCCCATCATCTGTCACCAGCAGCAAACCTCACCACCACCATGTTAACACCCTGGAGAAGATCATGCCAGGCAGTGTTCTCTGCAAGATACTGAGCAACTCAAAAATCAGAGCAGTAATTGTTGGTATGGAAGGTCACAGAAGCAAAGCTCAGCAGATGGGACCTTCCTGGGAACAAAATACAGTTAGAGCACTCTCAGGACTCCAGTAGGAAACAGCCTAGAGTCACTTCTTCAGAAACTTCATCTTCCAAGCCCCCCCCCTCTTCTCCAGACTGCACAGAAAGCAGCTTGGCTACTCTACCATACTGTGGACCTACCCTAGTTGTCCTTAAATACAGCCCAGGATGATGAACCTTAAAAGACAGAGCATGAATTCCACAGCAGGTGCTTCTGAAGAATGATCATAGGCAGGAAACAGGAAAGCAAGTCATCCATGTGACAGGATGCTCAACACCCTTCTGTCCCAAAGACAGGCTCAACACCCTTCTGTCAGGCTCACCTGATTTGACTTGGAATCAGCAATCCCTTGTAATTTATTTTTAAGACTGTGAATTTCAGACCACTGGATATAACTCTGCAATAACTTTCTGGCAGTTTATTCACCTCTTGACTTTAGCTTTTAGCACATGAGATGATCCCAAATACTCTTAAGAGGGTTTTCTATGGATTTTTTTTTAATGTAAATAAAAATTCTTTTGTGAGATTGAAGAATTTACCTGGTAGTGTGTTTGCTGGCTTAACATTACTGTTTCCCCTCAGGTGTAAGTTGAGTATCTGAAAATTTCTGTCTACATTTAAAAATGTCTGCTCTCATATCATTTCACTTCTGGTTCTTGCCTTTCTCTGCAGCCAGTGGGACCTGCCAAGCCCACAGCTCCTTCATGCAGTAAGAATCAGAAGAGCCAGGTGGGTTCATCCCCAAGGAGCAGCCTGAGCCCAGCTGGAACACCCAACCCAGGCCCAGGAGCTGGGGAGCACTCTCAGACCCTGTTTCTAATCCACACCTAGAATAGAGTAGCCAGTCACCTAATGTTCCCAGTGTAAGATCATTCAAGATTTTGAAGTATTTACACTCCCACCCATGACCAATTAACATAAAACTCTTTTCTGGCCAAGGATTCAGTCCTAGCCTTGTTCTAAATATGTATTTTTATCCAGTTATAAGTTAGGAACACCCTAAATGTCACCTCTGTGCACACCTGTGAAAACTGGGGGCTACTCCAGTGTTTGGGTCACTGATGTTGGGGAGAGGTTTTGTACACTGCTGTGAGCCAGTGTGACAGGTGCCTTCTCCTGTTCTGAACACAGAGATGGGATGACAATGCCACCCTCAGAATTTGTTATTTAATCTGCGATTTCTAATGCTAATGGGCTAATCTTGCCAAATTCCTTAAAACACAACAGTTTTTGGATCACAGTCAAAACCTCAGGTCTCATCTCTTCAGGTTTGTATTTTTTTATTTTTCTTCCATTTATCTGCTTTCAAAACAGCATTCTTTTTGCAATATCAAGTCAATACTTTGAATGAGCTATATGGAAATAGTTACTGGATTCTGAGCAACTGGTCAAATCTGGATTGCTGGAGTTTCCACTCATACCAAGCCACTGCCTGGTCCATACCAGAAGAGGAGGGTGAGCTTACACTGGGGAGAAAGTAGAGGAACTCCTGGTTAACACGTGCCAACTCCATTGTGTTAAAGCAGGAATTGGAATGCTGAATAGTCACATTCTGATGCTTTGAGAACTGCAGAGGCCTCAAGGTAAACCATGGTTTACACAACAGTATTAACATTTGATCTGACTCTATAAAATGTATAGTCCTCTCTCAAACTATTTTGTAATGGGTCATTTTAGTATTACCTGCTAAGAGAGCCTGTACTGAAAGCAGGCTCAACATAGTCCTTTCCTCACTGATGTACCTGTAAACACAGGCATTTTCTACTGAGAAGTGCCTTGGAGTATTGAAGAGACACAGAGAGGGCCATGTAGAACCAAATCAATGCCAATGAAAACACATTTTTCCCCCCAGAACTTCACCCTGTCCCCCTGCAGAGGCTGGAGGACCCCTGTTGTGAGGTAATCTGTTCTGAGGGATCTTGGGGGCTTCGAATGCATGGTGGTGGGTGGGTCAGACCTTGCTCTGGTGAGGTGTAGGCCTGCCCACTGTACCCCCCAGCTCCACAGTGTCTGTCAGCCATGGCACACTGAAGGCAGCCCCCAGTGTTGCCTGAGTGGCTGAGAGACTGCAAGTGCCACCTGGGAAGAAGACCAAAGCTTTAAGAAGCCTGACCATGAGGCAAGCATGTTGTCCTTTAACTCTACCTTCATCTTACGAGTTTTACATCGCTGGAAGCTGGTACCGGGTTTAGTTAAACTAGCTGGTAGCTGGTTATCTACATTGTTCCTGTCTATTTTTCTCCTTTCCTTCTTCTTCTAACTCTCTTCTTACAGAATGTGACATGAAATGGGTTTAAAGGTTTTCTATATTCAGTGGTCCAAGTCTGTGCTGTGGTAAGTGATGTAATGTTGCATTTACTCTTTTGCCAATGTTCCTTAATTTTCTATTGTTTGCCAGTAAACTTTAGTGGTTTTTATCTCTTGAGAATATTTGGTTGGGATTTTCTCCTTTGTGTCTACCTAGAGCAAAAGAACCTTGGTTTAGCCCTAGGTCTGAGTGAGGGGGCTGTAACACCCCCTCTGGGCAGTAGGTACAGCAGGTGGAAGAGGCAGATTCTCCTGCTACAGCACAGCTTGAAAAGCAACACGTGCCAGGATCAGCTGAGAGACTGCAACAGATGAGGGTGGAACATCCTCGGGTGGCCCCAGCTGCCACTGCCCTTCCCTGAGCTGGTGGTGCCAGCTCTCCCCTCATCCTGTCCCAAGGGTAGGAGGACAGCACTGGACTGCCTCCCCTGAACAGCCTGTGCAGGGCCTGCTGCTGCCACCCTGCCCAGCAAGAGCTGCGGAGATCAAACCTCTAAAAATACAGCTCAGCATTTACCAGGACGTGGAGCCTCAGTATAATACAGTGATCAGTGCAACTTCACACCTCTTACAACAAGGGCAGCATCTCCAGGGAATGCAGGTGGTTTTGTTTCACAGGTCACAGTCACAGCTTTTGGCAGTAGGAAAGAGCTTTCCAGAGCATGGTATCCCCAAGCCTGGCCCAAGCAAACCTGCTATCCCAGCATCTCTACCAGGCTGCTGGAGACTGCAGTATTACCTAACTGCATGATGTGTCTCTCTCCTCGGGTAAGTTCAGCAAAGCTTTGTAACTCCTGAACACACTGGTTAGTCAGGCACTATTTCATTTTCCTACAATTTTTTGCACATTTCACTACCCTTTTGTGATGACTACTGTAGTTAGAATACAGAGTTTCTGTCCCAAAAAGTAAGATTTTAAACCTGGTTTACTTAAGTATACTGCAGCAAAACTCTTCTCAGAGTTCTGAAAATGGGTTTTAACACCAACAGCACCATGCTGAACTCTAAAGATAAGGCATACCTGGCAGAAACCCAGGGACATCCACAAACGTGATCAGGGGGATGTTGAAGGCATCACAGAACCGAACAAAGCGGGCTCCTTTCACAGAAGAATTTATGTCCAAGCACCCTGAGGTCAAGAACACAGAAAAAGGTGTTAGCAACTCCAGGGATTTGCAGTAATTCAAGGAAACTCAAAATCACACTATTTTAGTTGTATTGTCTTATTAAAACAAAGGAAAAGCTTATCTGTAGATTGTGAAAATTGTCTGCCATGAAGCTTTCCTAGTTTAGGACTAAGATCACAGAACAAGCTACACTCAAAAGGCACATTTTATTTTTCTGACTCCTGTGTGCAAAGGCTTCCTATCCCAAACCACAACAGTTTAATTACATACATGTAACTGAAAATAATTTTTTCTGTAACTTTCTCTTCTTTAGTATTTTTCAGATCAGCCATATTAAAAGGTTACAGAATTTTCCATTATAAAAAAATCCGCAAATATTAAACAGTCCACTAGCATTTCGAGAAAGATCAGCATTTCTGGTAGGCACAGTGCAAAGTGTTTCTGTTCTGTCTCAGTGCCATTTAGAATTATATTATGCACAACCATATTAAAACAAAACACATTTTGTATCAAAGCCTCTATATGAAACATTAAAAAGAGCTGTTAAACTTTAAAATACTAAGTGAAGATTAAGTTTATATTAAAACCTTCTGTCTTGTAATCTTGATGGCCGTATCTTGTAGAGATGAAACGAATGAAATACCATATTGGGTTGTCTGATTTCCCAAATAGATACAAGAATTTAAAACAAGGAGTAAACCAGAACATTCCAATTGGGGAAGGCCACTTCAGAAATGACTCAGTTAAGGAGAGAAAGCAAAACTCCTGGACAGTTAAGAAGGGTGATCTTAGCTAGAGCTGCACACTGTACCTTCAGATGGAAACCATGTGAGATCAAGAGCTCCACACTTGTGCATCTGAAGGCTTTGCACTGTTCAGCTACAGTGAGATAGCCCCTCACCCTACAGATGAGTTGTAGGGATTTTAGTGCCATGGAAGGAAGAGTGTGGTTTCCATGCTATGATTAACCCAGTTAATTGCAGGCTGCTGCAAATACGTGGTGCTCTTCTTTCTCCCCAACTCCCACCCCCTCCTCCCACCCTGTATGCAGCTGCTGCTCCTCCTGGGCTGGATGCAGCACTGATTTGATTACCTGGGAGCAAGATCACCTTGTTGAGCCACTAAAGAAATGGTTTGCAGTTCGTTTCACAGCTGCATTACAGTGAGGTTCAAGAAAAGCAAGCGGTGGAAAAACACAAAATGAGTGAAGGAGCACACAACACAACAGCTCTGACCTTACACAGCATACAGAGAAAAAGACACAGGCAAGGCACTATTAAGAGTCTCATACTGAACTCTAACCTGAGGCTACTTTGGGCTGGTTGCCCACAATCCCAATGGTCCGTCCATTCATCCTGGCAAATCCAACCACAATGTTCCTGGCATAGGTCGGCATGATCTCAAAGAATTCCCTCTCATCCACAATCTGCAAAGGGGAGAGGTAGGCAGAGCCTGTGTGAGGCCAGACAGAGATGCATAAATAAACAAGCAAACACAAACTCAGTTACCTTAGTATTGCAACTTTTAAAACAGTTCAGAATTTGCAGAATTTTGACAGATAGAGAGGGAGGGAAACCTTCCAGTCTTTGCAGCCTTCATTACAAGAATTAACTAGTCCTACAAAAACTAATAAAACTATTAGTTAAGCGTTCCATTAGGGAACACCTTTATGACTGAAGGGAGCCTTTCTTCCTGGCTTAGAAGAAAATGCAAATCACATGTTAAGAATTTCTTACATCTTAATTAGCAGCAATCTTACAGACCCATTTCCAGTAACAAAACAGTACTTCCTGGAGCTCAGAAGCTCCCTCTGACACGTTTGATATAATCTCTCTTGGCAAGCTCAGAGCCCTTTCTTGGAGCAGCCAGCACAGCCCTGCTGCCCAGGGTCAGTGCTGGGTGTGCCCCAGGGAATTCAGGGAATAAGTGTCCAGCCAGCATCCACCTGGAACCACACACCTGTGTGGCTGCACTTCCCTCGGGCTGGAGCTCAGTGTGTGCCCTGCCAAGGTGCATGAGGCACGATCAGAACTCACACGTTCCAAGAGATCAGAATTATCCATGGAGCAGTAGCGACACCTACACATGGCTGCCTGGGCTTCCAGCAGGATTCCCTGGTTCCATCTGTTTATGGCAGCTGTTCCCATACACACTGCAGTGTGCCAGTCATTTCATTAGCCTCAGTCTTAAAAAAGTTGTGAAAAATGTAAGCAGTATAAAAGTGGTGTTATTTCTTTTCTTAATACCTCCCAAAATCTGTGGGAGAGCTTGAGGGTTTTCTCCTAATTCATCTAATGATTTTTATTATATGCAACCTTTTTATTTTCATTACACATAGTGCAATTCACAGTGGAAGAATCCAAGGATTAAAAATACCCTGAGCTTGCTTTCACCACTAAAATGAGTCTAAATGCAGCCAGCTGCCAACTTTGTAATTTCAAAAAAATAAATGTATTTTCTTGTACTGCACATATACATAACTGTCTCTAACCATAAACAGGGAAGGGTAAATCTCTGCATTCTGGTACTTTATTACTTTTATACAGAAGTGCCAGAATCCAAGGCAGAAGCACCAAGGTGCAGGGAGGGGTCAAGCAACAGAAATCAGGGGAGGTTCTGACCCCAGAGAGAACTGAATTGCAGCACCTTTCATCTACAGAGTTGTATCCAGCATAAGATGTATCCTGAAAACGAATCTTGGGATTCTGCGAAAATCTCTTTCTTCCCTTGCAGTTTTTGTTACCCATTCACAGCTACCACAGAGGTAGAAACAGTCACTTACAAAGACTGAAATAAAGAAGTAGCTGTGTCAATACCTTCAGTTCCATTCTACTGGTTTCTATGAAATATTTGGACACAAAATGTAATATATGCAGCACTTTCAGACTTACGGAGTGTATGATATCCAGCATATCATAGGCTTTCGTTGACTCACTTGGGACAATGGTGTCCAGCTCAGGCACCAGACGGTCACTGTGGAGAGCAAGTGTGAGCAACATTTAAAGACCAAATGAACACCAAGACCAAAAATTCGGGTAAACATTTCCACCTCTCAAAAATTTTGGAAGCTTCCTCAAATATGGGGAAAAGATGGGTTCTCTTCATCTCGAGCAGCCTAAGCAGCCTCCTCCTGAAGGAGAACGCTCTTGCACGGGCGCCTGTGCTCGGGAAGCGCTGAGCAGCACGGCCCGCAGGGGCTGTGGGGACACGGCCGGGCTGCAGGGGGCACTGCCGGCTCGCAGGACACAGGTGCGGGGACACGGCCGGGCTGCGGGGACACGGCCGGGCTCCGGGGGACACGGCCGGGCTGGCGGCAGGACCGCTCAGCAGGTCAGGGCGGCAGCAGCACAGCCCAGTCCCTACAGCTGGCCAGACAGAGCCCTTCTCCTGGGGTGCCCGAGGCTCCTTGTGACACAGCAGGATCTCAGGAACCGCACACTCACCCTGCCCTGCTCATGCTGTCACCTGGGGCTTTGAACACACTGAAACTGCAGGAAACTTTTCCATGCTCATTTTCCCATCCCCAAACAAGCAGAGAGTGGGAAAAACATACAGGGGAAGCATAACCACACTCTGTGTCTTCCCTGGCTGTGTTTAAAGACTTTCCCCTTTTTCCACTTACAGTGACACATTTTCACAAGGAGGTTTCCTGTAACAGAGACCCTGCCCTGCCATCAGCAGTGACAGGATCAGTTCCCCAGCTTTGATCACATAACCCTCATTAAGGAATCACTCAGCAGTGGCACCCACTGGGTCTGAGGATTCAGTCCAGGGATGTCAATTTTTTAGAGTCACCACTGAGAAGGTTTCAGGGAGTATTTGTGCTATTCCATAAAAATAATGATCTCTGTTTGTTACAAATGGTGTTTCTATGGAGTTCTTACTGAATATTTTAACAATGCCATGATTTAGTACATTTTGAATAAGACAATACAAGGCTCTAGACACACAATCTTAAAACTGAAGAAAGTGATGTGCAGTTTGACAAAACAAGACAAAAGCGGTAAGTTATAAAGTGCAGCCCCATGGCTGTCTCTGTGCTCCCTCAGACATACAGGACAGGATGAAGGAGGCACAGCCCCTTGCAGGGAAGGGAAGAGACACAACAATTTATAGAACAAAGCTGACAGCAACACTTCAAGTGTTTTTTCCATACGAATACAAATATTGCATACAAACACTTCCATAAAATGATAAAACGGAGCCTTAATCTGAAGAAGTTAAACTGGTTTTAACATACTAAACCCTAAGATAAAAACAATTCTAAACTTTCCTGTCTGTAGATACAGATGTGCTCCAAGCTTTGTCCTGCAACCTGTGGTTTCCCAAAAGATAGAAGTGGAAAAATGAAATTATTGTTCCCATAAATTCATAGCGCTGAGGGAAATTTTAACAGCATTAAAACAGCCATCAGCAAAATGAAGACATTATGTTTGAAAATCTCCTTCAAACATCTACAAACACAGGACATCTGGAGCTTGCTGCTGCACTCAATGGGCTTAAGAGGTGTTTCTTAAGGATCCCACTTAGTGGGACAGAACTGCTGCTCATTGTTAAAGCCTGTGACAGCTGCAGACACCCTCACCAGATGGACACTAGGTTGCATTAAATGCAGAAGTGAAACTGCACTTGGTTACCAAGAGCTGGCAATAACCTCCTCCAGAAGTTTGTAGAGACACAGAGAGAGGTAAAATCCCACCATGCCATACAGCAAATGCAATGCAGCAGGCACCTCCCAAAGGCAGGGGTCATCTCATCAGGGATAACTGGGTACTGCAAGAATCTTCTAAGTCCTTGGAACCCAGGCCACTGACAACAAACACCAACACAAGCTTCAGCAGCCAAGGCTGGCATTGTTCAACACCGAGAATTTACCTAACTAGAGGGAAAAAAACCCTAACCAAACAACCCCCAAAAGTCCCAGGACTTCACAATGAAAGCACAAGTAGGTTACATTTGATTTGCATCATTTGTAGCAATTTTTTTGGTGTGAAAACAATGCAATAAGAGAGCAATTACTCTAGAGGAATGGACTGGGACTGGAGTAGTTGTAAGGATCAAACACATCAATCCCAACCAAAAGGAACCTATTAAGATGTCAGTATGTCCATATGATTGGTATGAAATAATACCAATCTGTGCATTAGGACCATAAATGGGAGAACTACTGGAGACGTTGCTATAAAACCAGACAAATTTAACAAACAGATCTGCCTTCACATGTATAAAGGCTACTAATTTGAAGTTCTTAGTACAAATTGCACTTATTGTATCTCATGCCTTGTAAAAGTCTTGGTTTTTTTCTGAAGAGTGACAAATCTCTAGTAGCTACAACCTAACTGACAGCTTCTCACAAATAAAATGCCTGTTATAAAAGTACATTGATTTTAAAAAATGGATTGTTGATTCCACAGTGAAATTAAAATACCAAAATCAAGTCCACAGAGAGCAATTATCCCAGTACAACTTGTTGAATGCTTATAAAAATCATGATAACCTCAAAAATAATTCCCCAACTCAGTAAATAATACAAGAGATTTCCTTTGATTTTGTCGCTATCAAACCAGAGCAGTCAAGAACAGAACAGAACCAGACCAGCACAGTTTAATCAACTCCTAAAGATCAACATCTATCTCAGAAAAATTTAGGACTAGTAATTAATTGATCTGTCTGGCCATTCTCCAAAAGAAAATGGCAATTTTTTTTTTTTAAAGTGAAAAATGTATCTCAGGGACCAACACAGTGATTCATAAAACAATCCAAAAGCACCTCTCCAAACAAACTGTTACACAGACACTGAAAAGCACAGTGAGGGATGAAGAGAAAATAACCTTCCAGGCTCACATGTTAAAATCATCACACATGAAGAGCCCCAAGACACATCACACATGTGAGGAGCTGAAAGGAACATATTCAGCAGCCACTCCCATGCAGGACAGTGCAACAGCCTCTTGAGAGTTCCTCACAGAAAGGGCTGAACTTCGAGTGTACCTGGAGCTTGGATCAAAATGCTTTTACTCCACTTATATTCTGTCTTCCAGTCCTAGCAAGGCTCTCTGCTCAGTGTCCTGTGCTGTCTCTCTGGCTGTCTTTCAGCTCCTGGAAAAATTCCCTGATAAAAGTCCAGACAGTTGCCATCTCCCTCCCCTTGAAATGGCTCAAGTTCTTTCCGTATTTTGTTGCCAACTCCACAGTGAGCATGAGACAAGTACATAACACACAAAGCTTTCTGCCTCCTTGTTGCCTCCCCACCTCTAATCCTTATGAGCAGAACTCATCCAACAGACAGAGCTGACAAAACAGGGTAAGTTCTCCCCACTGCCACTCACTGTGCTATTTCCTACCTCTCTCACTTGTTCCAAGGGACTGGGCAGCCCACCTGGACAAAGATTGCTTTTCCCCACATTCTGCACACAGCCTGGACAACCACCTTTTCAGAAAACAGAATTCAACGTAACAGTGAATGTTGGAACACTTCCCATATTCACATACCAGAATGCAGAATTATCTGCTAAGATCCCAGGCACAGAACATCCATGTCTCTGTGCCCCTTAAGCCAGAGAAGCCATGAAATGCAGAGCTCAGAAAGCACCAAGCTCAGCCAGGCTCCCCTTACCTGGGATCATGGCACTCGCAGACTGGAGCTGGATCCCGGTTGCTCAGGGGTAAATAATTAAAGAACTCTCGGAGGTTCAGCAGAGCATCAATGTCATTCTCAAAGGCTCTGTGTGCAACTCCTGCACAGACACAGTAAAGCAGAGATGGAAATCATTGTGCAAGCTTTCCTTTCCAAATATATACCAATAAAAAGAGAAACAAGCAACAGCAAGACTCTAAACTTGAGCTATTAACAATCAGGAGTCTTAAGCCACCAAATCTGACCAGATAAAAATATCTGCCATCAGCCATCATCAGAAAACATGAAGTATCAGACTTCCTCCAGAAGAGGTCTGGATTGTTGACCTCATATTTAAAATAATGTGAAGTAGTTTATCAACTGGCACAGCCCTAGCTGGACTCCAGCCTTCTGGAACTCTGTTCAGGTTACTGCGCTGCACCAAGTATTGGACTACAAATGCTTTTTATAAAAGGACTGGATCTGGGCAGCATCTGTGTATGTGGTTTTGGTTCATCATCAGCTCAGTTCATTTGAGTCATTTGAGTCTTGAGAAGATTCATGACTCACAGATGTTTTCACAGAGGGGAAAAAAGGGAAGAAGTGCTTCAGCTCACACTGCCGCTTGGTTTATAGGTAAGCAATTCAATCAATCACTTTAGTGAGCAAACAAGGGACTGTTGAGAATATTTCAACCCATGCAAATGTCTGGACAACAAACAAAAAAACCCTACTGCAGGCTGACTTTGCTAAGCCCTGCCCCCCTGACAGTCTTCCCACTTCTAGCATCTTTTGTGGATTTGCTACTTTCTCTTCCAAATCCCAGAACTCTCTCATATTCCCATTTGTCCTCCTTTATGCTGTTACTAAACAGGAGCTGCAGGAGGGTGCATGCAGAGTCAGATCCTGTGCTTGGACAGAGCTTTGTCCCTTAGACTCATCTGCACTGGCCAATGGGTTGTTTAGCCAGAACTAGTCTCATTTACTTTGAGTACAATCAGCATGTTCAGTAAAGCCCCCAACTCTCACCAGACACTGCAGTGTGTGTCTTTGCACCACCCAGCTGCTCCTGGGTGACATCTTCGTTGGTGACAGACTTCACCACATCAGGCCCAGTGATGAATAGGTAGGATGTGTCCTGGGGGAGGGGAAAAGCAGAAACGGTGAATGCCAGAGGCAAGCTGCAAAAGCACGTAAGGAACAGCCTCTAGAGACTTCCCCCAAAGTCTCTTTCCCATACAGAGAACAAATTTCCCTTTCTGTTCCCATACAGAGGAACAAATTTGTTGAAAAGGCTGCATTGCACTAAAAATGACCAAAAATGTAATTGTCCACAAGTTATCCGGGAAAGTTTTTCCTCAAATCTCATGCAAAATAAAAATCCAAAGCAGGAGATGATCTCGGAAAATACCCATTCACATATGGTCACTTAGGTGTGATCACTGTCACCAGCAGTAGCTCAGGACACACCCTTACCTTCACCATGAACGTGAAATCAGTTAAAGCAGGAGAATACACGGCTCCACCGGCACAAGGACCCATGATGAGGGAGATTTGGGGAATGACACCAGAACACAAAACATTTCTCTGAAATGGGGGAAAAAAAATCTGGTTATGTCTTTAAATCTGTTCTCAGATCCTGCAAGAATTCACAAACACAAACAGGACTGTTTTATCTACCAGCAGATAAATATCTGGACAGAATCTCTTGATGCTAATTGAATCAAAATTAGTTTGTTATTTCTGTTTTTCTCCTTTCTGTTCCCATACAGTTGATTCCCTATACCATGCAATGACTGCAAAGGATATAACACGAGCCACTTCAACAGATGCTGCAGAGGCAAAAACTGCACTGAGTCTGGAGTGGGAAGGAGTGGATGTCCCTGACATTTCGATGTGTAGGTACACTGTGCTCAATAGCAGAAGTAAGCTTACTGACCAACTAGGGGAGGAATTCTTTTAAAATCAGGTTTCTGCACCAGCTTGAGTTTCACACAAAGAGGAGTCGCTGCCATCCAGCATGGATGGTGTGTTGTCCAAAAGACCACTCACACTGCTTGTTGCTCAATTGGGTCACAACCTCTGTAACTGTTCCTCCCAGACTGCACCACCCCAAAACCTGTCAGCATCTGACTGAGTTGACATGCCACCTGCTTTCCTACTGAAAGGACAATGTTCTCTTCACGCAATTTGATGCAAAGTATCTTAGCAGGCATACAAAAGAATGTCATTTCTGTGAAAAAATGAGCAGCAGTACATCTAGGAGAAAAATTCTTGTATTAACCATAAAAATCCTCTAGTAACATAAAACTGTCACTAGTGCAATCAACACTAGACATCCCCAACCAGTAAGGTTAACACTGATCTGCACATTTCTTTGAACAGAATCCTCTTCAGATTGCATGCCTTCTGTCCCCACTGCCCTGAAACTCTATTTTATTTTCTCCCCAGCTCCAATCTTGACAGAACAGGTCAAACTTCACTGCTTCTGATCTGAGCTTTTCAAGTTTCCTTTCAGTGCACAGTGCTTAATTCACTTTAAGTCTCTCTTTCTCCAGTGGAAATCCTTCACCTTTTACCCTATTGAAAGTAACTGCTGTGTGAAATTCATAACATATATGTGTTTCAGAAGAGACACAGGGAAGCTGACAGTGCATCACAACCAAAAAAACCACTGAACTATGGTGTACCCACCTGTCTCAAACTGGTAACTGCTCAGAGAAATTACATCCTGACAAAGAATTGAAAATTGCTGTAAACCAAGAAGTTAAGTAGTTGTTTGGGGGTTTCTTCCAATTAAGCAAATTGCCTCTTCTTTCATTCTCACTACACAATGGATCACAGAGCTTTACAGAGCTCAGCTACACCCTTGTTTAAGACATGGGTACATTTGCCCAAAGCCAAGAAAAGAACCCAGGTCTGAGTTTCACACACAGTTTTTTCCATTGGTTGACACAGAACAATAACCCTAACATTTACTTACAAACACCCACTTACATGTTTTTTCCACCTTTGGGGATGTCAAGCTCCCTGTCCAGCAGCCTACTCACCAAAAATATGTCTGCATAGCCTGCCAAGGACTCCACTCCCTCCTGGATACGGGCTCCTCCAGAGTCATTCAGCCCAATCACAGGTGCTCCAACCATGGCAGCTTGATCCATGATCTAGTGAATGAACACAAACTCCTCAGTATTGACCCAGCTAAGCTAAATCCCCAAAAAATATCTGCCTTCCTAGCTGTGCATCTCTGCACTCAGCACTGGACTTGAATAATGCAGTGTGAGTAACATGGTCACAGGAGAGGGACAATTTTTCCCCATTCATAAGGGGCCTCAACTGCACTTCAAACATTCCCTCAGATGTGTCTCATCTGCTCTTCAAAGTTTGTTGCAGTGGTGGCTGTGGAATCACTCTAAGCTGTATATTACAATGCTTGATTGCCTTAGAACTTCTTTGGGAAGATTAAATTAAATCTTTCCTGCGGAAATTTAAACATTTCATTTGTCTTGATACACAGCAGCCATGCTATTGGCATGACATAAGCATAGCTTCCAATTAGCTATTCTTGGCCTTTACTTTTGTTAGCATTCAAATACCTCAAATTTCCCTTCAGTCTTCGTACTCATTGTGTTTCTAAGCTAAACACCATCAATTCAGTCCCACATCCTGTTTTCTAGGGCTCTGATCACTTTGGTTACTTGTCTCGAGATCATACACAATACTACAACAGAGCCTTAAGTAGGAGGACTGAATTCCTTACATTGCTTGCACAAAATACTCCTAATTATTGAATTCCAGTAAAATATTTGCCATTTTCATAACACTACAGCACTGGCACATTATGTGAATATCTGTTTTAACATCAAGATCTGCTTTAGCTCCTAAATAATTTTTGTAAAACATCAGTTAATCCCCATTTTGAATTTGAAGTTGCTTTTCCCTGCTATTTCAAATATTGTTATAAAATTATTTCAGACAATCTTTAACTTTCTACGTGATTTACAATTCCAGTCCCATCTTCCAGAGTGCTTCTAACATCAACCTTGAATTTAATATTGCCTAGAAACACAGAAACCACACTTGGTGCCTCTGAAATCAGTGGTATCTCAGGAGACCCAAAACTCCAGTCCAAAAAGGAGCTGGTGGTAACTACGTCTGTACAGTCCCAGAATTCACTGACATGTTCTGCTGTTTTCCAGGGACCTATATATGGACTTTCTTTCTCAAGGCTCTTCCAAGCTCTTCCTGAAACACACATCAAAGACTGAGCCCCAAAGAACTGATGCCCCCAGAGCATTCCAGCTTTGGAGCCCATCAAGAAAGCACCAACAAGGAAGGACCCACATTTTCTCTAGTTCTGTGATCAGACCTTGCTCCTTTAGAAAGAAGAGATCAAAGAAAACCCACAAGAAAGCATCCCATCATTTCAGTGCCACTCCATCCCTCCCCAGTACAGACACCACAAAGCTCCAGTGTGAAAGGGTAATTCAAGTCCTTCCCAATATCAAGACCTTGTAAAACAAAATAGTTGTTATCTAGCCCAAAGTCTTCATGTTTTATAGTTTTATACCCACACACTCCTGAGAAGCCTATGCCAAAGAGAAGTTATTTCCACAGCATAAAAAGCCTTGAGCACCAAAAATCTTGTTTCTGATTCCATGGCAAGAAAATTCAAGAAGATTTCCCAGATCACACCACTCAACAAGAGTTCATGCTGAACTCTTTCAGCATGAAAGAGTTCTTGTCTTCCCAGTCCTGGGATTCAAAAACTCTTCTAGCAAGACAAGCAGCCAAACAGGAATAAATAGCCACAAGTGCCTGATAAGAGAAACTCTCAGGGTCAAGGTGACCTCCAAGCTGTAAAACTGTTTATCTTCATGCTGTTTACTTGCTACATTTGCTTTTTTTAAAATATTACACACTTCCACAGCACACAGTTTAGAGGAAAAAGTTTCTCCGAACTCATTCCTCATTTCTCCAGTGGATAATGAGTAGTTAATTTATCTTTGCACTTGCAAGTCTCTCATCCTTTACAGTAAAGTAGAAGAGATCATTTAATGCAACAAAGTGTATATTACCTGGAAAAGCTCGCTCAC
The DNA here is from genome assembly GCA_013399455.1 of Anthoscopus minutus. Taxonomy (NCBI): domain Eukaryota; kingdom Metazoa; phylum Chordata; class Aves; order Passeriformes; family Paridae; genus Anthoscopus; species Anthoscopus minutus. The sequence goes on along the minus strand of VWYI01000078.1, from coordinate 199,067 downwards.
ACTCAAAAAGTTTCCAGAGGTACCACTCTCAGGCATGGCACATGACAGAGCTCACTAAAGTCAGTCACCAAACATTTTCTCCCAAGTTTTTATCACAACAGACTGAAAAAAGGATGCTGACAATTTTCTCCTATGCCATATTACCTTGCAGATCTTCTGAGCATGAGCTCCAGATAAACTGCCTCCAAATACAGTAAAATCCTGAAGGTAAAGCAAATTTTCAGATTAGGGAAAGAATAATTTCAGTAAAATATTGTCAATTATTTCCAGTAAATAATATAATCTTACAGTGCTCTATATTTGGTATGCTGCTTCAAAATAACTAACTCCTTCAGTGCAGCCTGCAGATCATCCCAGCTCAATACAAGCCTCCTTTACAAGGAAGAAATACAAACCTGGACACACATCACCATTCTAGACTCATGAGTTATGTCCAAGAGTTATTATTCTTCCAGGGGTGTTGTAGGGACTGTGTCAGCCAAAAGGCCTAAGCAGAAAGATCTCTAACAGGCCCTGGGATTGATCCAGAAGAAAAAGAGGATATTGACACCCACTGGCACAAACAGAACCCAGAGCCAGCTCCTGGGGAGCTTCTCTGCTACATTCCCACGGAGTCTTTCTCCCAAAGAAGCCCCAAAAACTGTGTGGACAGACACAATATGTCTCTGTTATGACTGTTATGTCATATGTCTGTGTTATGACTAATAGCTGAACCAAAAAGGTTAAGCATCTCAGGAGGCAGCTCAATTTGGAGGCAAAAAGGTTAAATATAAAAAGGGAGGGGTGTATAATGAAGGAGCACTCTGAAATTCTAATACAAAAACTGCCCGTGTTCTAAAATGAAGGTTTGTTTTTGACTCCTCTCCACATGATCAGGCCCATGTAACAGTGTCTCTCCTTGGAAGGAGCACACATCCAAGACAAAAAAGGCAGACTGTACACCTAGATCCAAGGTAACACAGCAACAGCCATTTTGGCCATGAAAGCAAATGGAACAAAGGCTACTTTGTGGCCCAGAACAGAGCAGCACTTACTAATGATCTGAAAGAAAGCCTTTCACACTGAGTGACCAAGATAAGTCTCTACCTAAGATGTGTTCTCTGAAATATTTGTATTTTAATATAAAAAATATTTTTTTACATAAAAAGTATATTTTATCTATTTATATGCTATCACAAGCTTTTTTGCTTCTTCTTGTCTGAGGGTGCCCTGCTTCCTCCCATAGGTACACTGCTACATGGAGACACTGAACTATTGTGCATTTATTTCAAAGGATAAGTTCCCACTATTTAAAAAGAAGTAAAACTTTACCTGACTGAAAACATAAGCCAGTCTCCCATTAATTCGTCCACGGCCAGTCACCACACTGTCACCAGGATACTACATTAAAAACAGATAAATTAATTGAAAATAATAGAAAAATCAAAGCAACGACACTCGATAAAATTTCCACAAATTCCTACTACGACAAAGCAAAGACTGATTTCCTGGAAGGTCTCGCTTCCCATGTTTGCAGTGGGAGCTCCACAAAGGTTTTCCCCAGCCTTGAAAAGAAAACTAGAAGTAATATCACATATTCATTACGTATTAAAGATCAGAGAACTTATGAGTTTCCCTTCAAATTTAGCACATCTGAGTTAAGGCAAATCATGCCCTCAGAGATAGGATGTACCTTTTTATCAGGACTAGCTGATGTTTTTGAAAGAATGAACATGGTGCACAAACCTCTGAGGTGTTGATACAGCATAAAAAACAACTCTGGCCAGGTCCAAAAATATAATTATAGTCACCTGAAATGCTTGAACTTATCCTGTCCCATTTTTCATCCTGTAAATAAGGGAAGAAAGAACTGGCCAAGGTATTGGAGCCTGTGAGTCTTAAAAATGTTCTTCATCTATATTGTATGACTTTCTAGTAAAGAAAATACATAGAAGTCTTTCAAGACACATTAGGAAAGGAACTGTACTGGGCTGTCAGTAAAGCAAGGAATTTCAGGCAGTGAAGTGTCTTTTGTTGCCTGGTACTAAAAAAGAAAAAAAAAGGAAAGAAGAAAGGGAAGTGTGTGGTGCAGGGCCCACTCTAAGGGCCATTTATGCCCAGGGGGTCTGTTGTCAGGAATGTCACACCTGTCTGATGCCTCTTCTCAGGCTGCACACACAGCACATTGCTCTCAGCCCCTGGTGCACCTTCAGCAGCACACACCTGTACCTCAACCACTGCCACGTGCAGGTGACTCCTAGAAGCCCCAGCAGCCCACAGAGCAGCCTGGATGTGAGCACAAGTCCTACCCTACCAGTTCCAGGGACTCTGGAACTCAATGCTAAACTAATATTCCAGCTCAGTGCCACACTTAGGTCATCTGTTGCGAAACTGTGCTCTGTAAACACAGTCTGCAGCTCACTGAAGGGTGAATTCTGAAGTACAAGGGAAAAAATTAACTCTCTTGTCACACTCAGGACTCTGCTGCTCCTTCTATTTTCAGAAACAGCAACTTGTTATCAACAGTGTGGGATGCAGCATGGAGTAATTCAATTGAGCGGCAACATGGCAGTTCTTTGAGTTTGCTGGGGAACAGAGTAAAAAAAGTTGAGGAAAAAAGATGATTGCTCTGCTACTCCCTGAGAGGGGAGGGTGTCTAACACAGCATCATTCACAGCACCAAGTGTCATCAGCCTCCTGTCTGACACAACAAACAAATCCTCCACCTTTGCCATTCCCAGCACCCCTACTGGAACCCTGCTGTCCACAGGCTGCAATCCTACAACCTGAAGGACTGAAACTCAAACAATTGGTTTAAGAACTGCACAAACAAAACTTGTAGCCACTGTGTGCAGGACAGAGCTCACACGGAACAGCTCCTCACCCTACACCACAACCCACAGCAAACAGCCTTTGGCTACAGGAAGATTCACAGTGAACAGGCACATCAGCACCAGCCACTGATATCCCAGCAGCTCACTGGTCCCTTCTACCAAACCACACCAGAACACTTTTCCCAGGTAGCACATTATCAGGCATCAATGTTATGGTAAGAGACTCTGCAAAGCCATGGGACTTTTCCTGTGTGTGTGGAACTCCCAGTACCATGCTGGTTCAGGACACATGGCCACATATCCAGAAAGTACCTTAGCAAGCAGGGCAGTACAAATGCTGGGACTTCCAAACATCCAGATCAGATTGTAAGGCCCTAAAGGATTTCATGACTGTAGTTTGGCAGGCATAAATATGGATCTGAGTTGTTTCATCCCATAACTCTAACTTGCAGGGAAGCAGAAGTATCTACCCTGAACTGCTCCTTGCACCTGACTGACAAAATTGCACCAACAAAGCTCTGCAGCTTCCTCTACTGTTTAAAACACAAATCTAAGACAATTCCCAGGAAGATATTCAAACCAAACAGATGACCTTATAAAAAAAGTATCATGTTTGGACAACAGAAAACTCTGTAAGCTGTTAAATGGAAACTGAGAGTAATTAGAGCAAATTTACAAAACAAAATTATACATAAAAAGAAAGAAAACAGTAGAAATCATATGTGAACAGAAGAGCCCATTGTCAACCAGTGGGCTGGCTGCACAGCAGAGGATACTGAAACAAGAGTTACATTAAATGAAACTACCTTATTCTTACTTAAGTCCATCCCAAAGTCAGTACATCTGTGTTCCACAAACATGTCATATTCATCAAAACTGTCAGGGTCCAACAGCAGCAGAATTCGTTCCCTTGCTGTCAGCTTTCCCTGAAACAGAATAAGCAACAATTAACAGAGCCATCAGGTGGTTCTGGCTCTTTGCTGACTGCCAGCAGATGCAGTTTAATCAAGCAAAACCTCACTTGATCTGCTACACTGGCTCCATTAAGCAACTGCAGGCCCCCAAAGCTGGAAATAGCCCGTGTAGTGATTATCCTCCTCAAAAACAAACACAATGCAAGCCAGACTCTGAAAAGAAGGCTGACTGTTGGAGCAACACTACCACAGGAGAAAGAAAACAATCTCAGAGACTTTTCAACAGGAGATAAATGCATCACAGCTATTTTTGCCTATATGTTTAAATACTGCTATAAAGGCCTTTTTTCTCTTCTTAACAAAGGAACCTTTCCACAGCTAGACCAGTTAAGACTCCTTAAAAGCTCAGGGTTCAATTCACCACACTCAAATATTATTTGACTGCAGTAAATAAGAAGGAAGAGGAAGTGTGACAGCTTGCAAGGATCTTCTGACAAAATCCTTCAGTTCTTTTTTCTGCTAGAAACAGTTATGGGCAAAAGTATGGTAAGGGCCAAGAACAGAATCAACTCAGAATTGATCAGAATCAATTGACCAGATATACATGTCCCTTGCTCAGTGTTATGTAGTAAAAAATGTCTGCAAAGTTCTTTATATCTTAACCTACCAAAAAAATCCATTATTTACAACTATAGTAAGAATCTGTCTGCCAAGGGCAGGGCACCTAGGTTGTCTCCATTAGGGGATGATGTAAACCTGCATCAACATGACATAACATAGATCAGCTTCTACAAAACATCTGACCAGTAGGCCAAAAAGTTCATGAAAAGCACAATGCAAGAAAGCCTAAGGTAAGCCATAGTTTTAGTTTATATAAAACATAAGCTGTTTGAGGCCCTCGACATGCAGAAGTGATTGTATATTGCTGTGTCAGTGTCCTGAACGCAACTCAGCCAGACTGAACTCTCTTCAGGTGTTGTCTGACTGGAGAGGAACACTGACTGATCACTGAGGGAGCCTTCATGGGAATTACCATTCCCACCTCCTTGATGCCTACAAGCCACTGTGCTACCACTAGGGCCTTGCACCACACTGAAAAAGCATCCCAGTAAGAAGCAATAAACAGAATCAGGAAACCTCTGCTGTCACCCCCATCAGCACTGCCTACATTCTGAATGACAGAGGCAAGAGCCTAAAAACCCACCTGTTGTCATCCCTCACACCTGTCTTTGCCTTATTTTCACTCTTCTAATTTTTTGTTCTCATCTCAGAGATCAGCTTAAATTTGCAATCGCGATGTGAAGGTGAAGCTGTTGCTCAGAAGTGTTAAGCAACCTAGAACCGACTTACTATGACACTGACAGACAGAAGTTGCAACTTCTGTCTACACTACCTCTCATACATATTGCACCCAACCTCGGTGACCACTCTGAAGTAAAGGAATTAGTAAAGCAATTATTCTTTTTTCTACCCAGAGTAAGAGGCAATGCAGTTTTTAGTGACGCTTGAGGAAAGCTTCCCGCGAAGTGGCGCTACGAGAAGCCGCGAATCCCCAGAGCCGAGTGGAGCCCCGCCGTGCACGGCCTGCCCTGCCCGGCCAGAGTGCGCCCGGCAGCAGAGGGACGGGGCTTTGTCCCCGCCGGCCACCTGTGCTGGGCTCACCCGCTTGTGCTGGGCGTCGATGCGGGCCTGGCCGCCGCCGAGCAGCGCGGCTCGGCGCTTCTCCTCGATGCGCTGGGGCACAGGGACCGAGGGTGCTCCCGAGGCGGCGCGGCCCCGGCACAACCCCAGGGCCCGCCGCAGCACCCGCACGGCCGCCATATCCCCGGCAATGCGCCTGCGCGCCCGGCGCGGCCCCGAGCCCGGCCCCGCTCTGCCGCTCGGGCGTCCCGGGCAGGGATGGTGCGGGCCGCACGGCTCCGGGAGCCGCGGTGCAGGCCGCTGCCTGAGCACAGCCCTCCGCAGCCGGGTTGTTCATGGCTGTTGTCTGCGCAGAGACCAGCAGGAACATGCATCAGCTTCTCCCCCTTTCCTGTGTGGCAGAGAGATTTGTGGCGCTTCAGAAGGGGGGAAGGCAAGCAGAGGTGTCAGCTCGCAAGATTTGCCGTCCTCGCTTTATTTCAAATGCCAGAAAGTATTTGTTAGGAAAACAGTCCTTGTGACACATCGGCACCGATTCCCTGCTGCCTCCTATGAAGAGACACTGTGGCTCTTGTCACGGCACATTTTGGGACGGATGAGGCAAATCGAGACCCCTTAAGATGGGAGTGGGTCAGGATGTGCAGGGAATATGAAGCGCACGAAGTGAGTGACCGAGCTGCAGTGTATCCGCAATCCAGAGATCTGATGTCATCGCCTCCCAGGCAGTTCTCCAGTGTGCAGGCACAGCCATCTGTGCAGCAGATCATTTGTTACCCCTGTAGGCCACCTCCGACACCGACCACCAACAAACCACCGGCCAGTTCCAAGTACAGCGAGGTGAATATTGCTGTAAGTGTCCACATACCGCACATGAAATGCACGGCCATGGCCCTGTGGATACCACAAGTCTGAGGAATCTCCAAGAATGGAAATTCTTGGATTACATAGCATGTACAAGCTGTTGTACGATAATTTATTTTGAAAGGGCTGTCAGGCTCCAGTCCAGCCTCCTACTCAGAACAGACTCAGCACTGAATTCATACCAGTTTTCTTAGGGCTTTTGTCAGTCGGATCTGGAAAGTCTGCAGGGGCAGAGGGTGGCCTGCCTTTCCAAATCCAGGTTCCAGTGCCTGACTGGCTCCATGGGGAACTGCTTCCTCCCTACCCATTCTACTCAGTAGCAGCCTGCCCTGTTTCAGTTTGGGACAGCTGCCTCTTGCCCTCTAGCTGTCCCCTTCAGCCAGGAGGGGTTAGTGAGGTGACAGCCACAGGCTCTCCAGTACCAGAATGCAGCTGCTAGGGATGTCCCCAGTGTCCACTCCAGGGCAACAAAGATAAAGCCTAGTTCCCCCAGTGTCTCCTCCTGGGACAAGTACTCCAACCCTTCGCTATCACGCCCCTCCTCACCATGATGTGCTAGCCTGGATACAAGTGTATCAAGAGATCCTGTAAGACACCTGATATACACCGCTCTCCCCTCATCCACAGAACCCCTCACTTTGTCACCAGAAGGCACTGAGGTTGGTCACATGATTTATTCCTGGTTAATCTATGCTGGCTATTCCAAATCACCCTCTCCATGTGACCACAAAAGGCAACCAAGAACACTTGTGCCATGGCTTTCCTCCCAGATCAAATTGAGTGGGATCACCTTACAGTCCCAGGCTTTTTGTAGATGGGAGTAACCCCAGCTTTTCTCCAGTCATCAGGGATCTCCCTGACCTCCATGACCTTTCAAAGATAACTGTGGCATCACTGCAACACCTGCCAGCTCTTTCCACCTACTTGGGTCATCCTGTCTGGTCCCCCCAAATGTGTCAAACTTTCTCAGTAGCTGCTGACTCAATCACTCCCACTACAGGAGCCCTCCTTGAGCTCTGCCTGCAAGCGCAAAGGCCTGGGGAGATCTTGGCAGTGAAGACCAGGACAAGCAAGGCACCAAGTACCTCAGCCCACACACTGCTGAGCAGGAGGCTGTTTCAGCCCCCAGCCAGAGTAGCTGCACGATGCCAGCTGCATTCCTGACCTATCTGGGAGATAGCTGTGCCACAGCAGCAGCCAAACAGGCATTTCACCCTCCCCATTCAGGAAGTTTCTCCTGGTCACAAAACAGCCCAGGCAGAAATTAAACCACAGATACTTGAAGCAAAAGCCTCCACTATCCCCCTGAGGTGGGTTCAGCATCACTCAGGCTGCCTGCAATAGCTTCTTCATTAAAAATACACATAAAAGAACAACTCTGCAACTTCAGAAATTAAAATAACCACTATTCAGAACATAGGTCACATGCAAAAGAGGTTGGGAATCTGCATCCTGGAAGACAAGGCTGGCATGGCCAGGGGAGCCAGCAGAGGCAAAAGGGCATTCTTTGGATAGCTGAAGTTCTGCTCAATAGAAGAGTAGAGGGGGAGACAGAATTGTCAAGAGTTGCAGGTTGCATTTTAAAAAACAGGGTGAAGAGGCCAAAAATACTTTCAGGAGCAACTTGCTGGAAGTATGAAAACTAGTAAATTACTTTTCAAATACTTGAGAAGAAGGAAGCACGCCAGAGATTCTGGCAATAAGACAAATCGAGATTAAAGGGATTGTTCAGACTATCCAACAAAAAAATTATTTTGGTTTGTTTTATCTGAATTCAATGCAAAGGAACTTCAGAAGATTTCTGGGCTAAAAAGCCTGGTTTTTCTTGGGTTTTTACTTGGATGTTTACTGGGTACACTGAAGGTCCTGTTTCACCCCAAAGAGCAGAAGATTAAGTTATAGAACAAGTCCTTAAGGACCAAACTGTTTTCGCCTCAGAGTTAAAAGGTCCTTCAGAGAAAACTCACTTAAATATAAAGTCTTTTGCTAAAATCTCCTATGGCAGGTGGCTATTGCAATGTCAGTTTTTAAGGCAGGCACTAAGGGACTTAATAAAACTTTAAACCTGTAAATCCAATATGAATTATGAAGCAAAATGCTAAAAAGCCCACCAGCCCAACCCACAAAATCCAGTATTAGCAAACACATAAACAGGACATACTGGGGAGAAGTTGGCAGATATGAACATACACATCTAGTGTCTTTATTTAGTGAAGTCAAACATATCAAAGAGAGATCCTGTTCATATAATAACTCAGATCTCCAGAGGCCTTTGAGAGTGTCCCTGATAAGGAGCTCTTGAAACTAAGTTGTCATTAGATTAAAAGGAATTCACCTCACAGAGCTCAGAAAGAAATGTAGTTCAGGTGGATGTTAAGATGCACTGGAGAAAACCAAACCCCAACAATACACATCTGTTCACAAAAGGAACAAGTTTGCAATACCCCTGCAAAAACATCAGCTCCATTTTCAATAGTGGCAAAAGAGTCAAATGGTCCTGGATGCACTAATGGAGGAAGAATCTACCTAAGAATATAAAATGAAAGGAGCTGCAGGTATCTCTGTAGGTACCCAAGACACAAATTGCTATATGACTATACTAAGAAAATATCACAATATGCTTACAATATTATTACTGTTCCCTACATATTTGTCACAGCCTCCTTTTGGAAGCGGAATACTAGACTCAGCTCTGACAGTCATTCGTACAGCCCAATATTGTTAGAATTGTCAAGTTAGAGATTGTCACGAGGATGCATCAGAAACTGAAAATTCTCCAGGCAGTTTCTCAAGAAGCCCCCACAATGCAAATCAGTGAAAGAGAAGCAAGTATTTTGAGGCCAAATCCAGTTCCAAGAGGATCTAAAACCATGAGAAAACAGTCTCCTGATATTCAATTTTTCCATATTCAGTCAAATAGTATTTTGGGCTTGGTTTTGGTAAACAGAAGAAAGGTATGCATCCCAGTTCCATCATCAGTTTGTATTCCTGTAGGGAACCACTCAAGGTCATCAAAGTCAGCTGATCTGTGTAAGTCAGAGGGGTAGCTCAGGTTTGTAAGAGGCACATTCTTGTTGTAAGTACAGCAGGATTCTCCCTAAACCCAAATTAAACTGGAGTACATGCAGAGTTGAACCAGTATTTCTGCATTGGCAGTTTGGCTCAGAATCAGCCCAACAATTTAGTGCTAATCCCAGATCACATCTGCTTGCTCTGGACTGTTGCAAAGTGAGAGTCCTGTTCTGACAAAACTCCTTGACTCATGGAAGCACAGATTTGGACCAGACTCACAACCCGCATCAGAGATGAGCAGGGCACTCACAAAAGGAGCAGATCTCCTCCAAAACTGGATTTATAGATACTAAGGCCAGAAGTGACTGCTGTGATTACATCAGACATGCTGTACAACATGAGATTGTCTCAGAAAAATATTCTATGAATTACATACTCTAATCAACTATCAAATACTTGTATTGCACTGTTTAAAGGAGAACTTTGTAGTCTTTGATGCAGTGAAATAATCAGTCAGTACTGGTTTCCCAAACAACAGAAGGCCTCCAAGTGAAGGTAAAGTGTTTGTCAGGGAGTCACTACAAAGGACCTATTGAAAGATATAGGTGTAGTCTTACAGCTTCAGAATAAGGAAAAGCACCAAGGGGATTAACCAGCTATCTGTCATCAGGCACAAGACTTCTCATTACCAGAAATGCTCCAGTCAAAAAAGAGCTGCACAGAGGACACATGGATCTAAAGTCACCTTTAGGAAGTCACAGTAATACTTATTTGCTTGGATTGGGAACAAGGCAGTTAAGGAAGCAAGTAAAGCCACTGTTTTTGAGCAGCTCTTCTGTCCCACTTACAAGTAAGCCCCAAAAGAGAAAGGCCAAAATATCCCTGCTTAAGTAATAATAGTAAAACAAACCACCAAGCTAAACATTTATGTTTTGAAAGAGGGGCTCCCTGTATGAGTTTCTCTGTAGTACTTCTCAACCTTACAGCTCAGTGGGCAGTAGAGAAGAGCACAATGCTCCTGGAAGCAAAAGTCAACAGCCAGCTCAATTATGCCAATTCATTTATGCAAATTACTCACATGCCCCTCCCAAACCTGAGCTGGCAAACAGGTCTAAGAACTACAGCAGGAGTAGAGTGGTACTTCACCTGGACTGACAGAGGGCACAGGATCTTCCTAGCACATAGAAATAAATAAGAACCCCCAGCCTAATCAAGCAACAGCTGTCTTTGGATTTACAGCTCTGTATCCAGAGAACTTTAATTTCTTTGTTTAGCAACATCAGAAAAACATTAATAGCTTCAGTGAGGAGGTGGACTGCTGGGAACTCTATCAATGCCCTCCTTCTTCTATGCTTCTAACATTCATATTGGGAATCTATGTTGTGACACTTTGGAAACCAGATTTTTTTCATGAGCTGCAATATAAAGTTCACTCACATGGTCCATGGAAGTACAAGTACAAGGCAAAAATAACTGAAAAAGAGGGATTTGATCTCACCTGACAGAACTTCAGAGTTGCACAAATGTACCTCTTCGACTTTTGCTTATACAATTTAATAACAACAGGAGGAATTTGATTACCAGGGATCTAATATGATAAGCAAAATGCACATATTTGATGCTGATTCAAATAGAACAGTTATTAGGCCAGACATGCTCACACAGCTGGAGAAAAGCTATTGCAGCTACACCCACTAGCCTGGTTCAAATTGGGGAAGGGCTGAAAGAAAGGTGTGCTGAATAATAAATGCTGGAGGGGATGCCCTACAAATTCATCCTATAACATTCCCTTCAAATATATCACCCAAATAAAGTAAACAAATTGTGGGTGACTGGCTTGTGGAGAACAATAAGCAAACTCCTTAACAATAGTGACATAGTGGGTGGGATTTATACTGAAATCTCAAGGACCTTAAAACTGTTGGGGAGTATTCCTTCTCAGGGCCTTGTGAATCCAAACCACAAATAGATTCCTGCTTATTTGCTGGGTGTTTCTGAAAGTGGCAGATAGTTAAAAGAACACCAAACAAATAAAACCCCACACACAGTTACAAAGAACTGATGGGTCTAACAGACACTGCTATAAAACTGTACAGCTTTGAATATTCCAATGTCCAACAACAGATAAGAAATGTTCTGGCTTAGAACAAGGAGTTCCTCCTACCGGTAAAGACCCAAATTGTACTACACTATTGATAATGCTTTGTTTTGTTTTGTTTCATTCCCTCCAAAAAAAAAGACTCAAATAAAAAAGTAGAAGTTGGCTTCATCAAATGTGGAGGTGAACTTGAATGAAAGGGCCATTGCAACCACTCCTATAATCCATTAAAAAGTGTGTCCCTGGTGTTGTGGGTGTGAACTCTCAAATCAAATCCAGCAATTCTCAGAGAGTGATGTTGATAAGAGATTAGTAAACACCTGGAATATGTTTCTAAAAAGCACAGTTACTCTGGAATAACGTAAAAGAATACTTTTGAACACAGATGAGAAAATTTGTTATAGCGGTGAAGTCTATGGTTTGTTCATGAATATAAAAAGGAGGCAAAACCAATGGACTGGGAGTACCAGCATGCTCTGCTTTACCAGGATTCCAAAGACATGTCATGGTTGGACACCCTCTGGAATATTTGGGAGTTACAAAACTAAAAGGACAATCCTATGAGACAAATTCAAGGCGAGTTAAAAAGGCACAAACAACTGAATTGATGCAGCTTGTACTGCAGGAGCCATCTCTGTCTCGTTGGAATGGTAACAAGGGTGGGCAGGTAGCCATGGATCACGTAAAGGGCCACAGGCTTTGCAGAGTTGTGACAGCCATCCCAAGCTGCCCTGACTGCTTTCTGGCAAAAGTCAGTCTGTGTCTTTTTTAGAAGCTGTTGGGGGATGCTTCTTGTTCTTCTGCAGTTACTGTGATTACCTATTTGTTGGTGTTTGATTTGTTTTGTTAATTCATTAATAGCATCAGCCCAGAAAACACTGTGTTGCTGGAACTGTTACAATCCCTCTGGTCTTGCCCTGCCTTTCTTCATGATACTCAAAATGTAGTGACACCAAAGGAAGCCTACATCAAGTCAAGCAAGCAATTAGAAACAAGCTTGCCATTGGCAGCCACCTGAGGGAAAAAAACAAACCCCCTAACAAAACAACAACAAACCCCCACCATTTCATGCACATCCAAGCTTTCAGAGGCAGTGTATGTGCTGACCTATTTTTTTTTTTTTATTCAGTTGATACCTTTCCCTTAAAGATGCAGTACTGCTGTAGGAATCAGATATTTTAGGATGGACCATAGCAGGAAGAACTTAACACAGAGAGCTTGAACACCTCATGTTCTATATTATATGTTTATGAAGAACTATTCACTCAGATCTAAATGTTTATTCAAGTGCTGTAGGGAAGAATCAAAAACTATCACCCAAGGACCTGGGCCATTAACACAGGTATCTGTGTTTGGCAGAGATAATAGGCAGTATTCTAACCTAATCTGAACAGAGTCTAGTTTTTCCCAAACACAGCCACCAGCCATTGATAGGAACTGGAAAATGAAATAACATTATTATTCCACACTTATTTTCCAATGAAACAACACGGGGATTTATTGATGTTTCAATGCTTGTTCAAAGTTAAGCACCTACCACTTGCCAGGGAGAGAGACTAGTCTCACAAGGCTGTTGGCATGAGGGAGTAGCAAGGGTGGCTGCTGGAGGGGCAAAGGTGAACCAGGGAAGTCAGAGCAAGGCAGGCAGGGCAGTGGTATCAACTACAAAAGTCCTATGGTACCAGCGAGAAAAGCAGAACAAGGCCAGCAGCAGCAAGAAGAGTGAGCCCCTGACCAACAGCCATCTGCAGCAAGGAGCCAGTCCAAGGGCAAAGCAGGCAGCCACAGGGTCAGGGCTCAGAAAAAGGCCAGCTCTCATGCTTGAAAGAAGTTCCTAGGGCACAGCAGAGAAGGCTCAAGTGGAACTTCTCCCCACCTGGCTGCTTCTCAGCAGCCTGATGGGGGTCACCCAGGTGCAGCACATTAGGGCTGAAAGGAGCCCTGGCATGGGGAGGCTGCAGAGCTGGCAGGAGGCACTCAACCCCTCACAGTTACTGTCACCACCCCATCCACTGGTCACAAATAGCTGAGGCCCTAACCCACCCCCCTGAGACAGCAGGACTTCTCCTGCAGGATAGTGTTGCTTACAGACTGGAAGAAATGATCAACAGAGGCAAGAAAAATTGTAAGTGTTGCTTGGACTGTACTATTAGAAATGAACTCAAGAGTCTGGATAGAAAAAAAGTGAAATTCAGCAGATTAGCCAGCAATAATGGGGGAAAGAAAAGCACTACAGCCTTCCTCTGGTCTAAAAGGTATGTCGTAGTCAGTCCTGCTACTCTTGCAGTTTCATATTCTATTATTACCATCATTTTCCAGAGTAATACTTCTTAACAGTTCTAGAGAGTTTATATTATGTCTTGCTGGGATTGCAATTGCTCTTATGTGGAATCCAAAGCTGCTCATTTAGCTCCTTCAGTGAGTGCCAGTCAGTGCAGGTTAATGCTGTGGATGAGGATATTGAGGTGTATGGCCCTTGAACCTTTCTGCTGAATCCCAGCCTATGGATGATACGTCAAAGGATTGTATCCCAGAAATTAGACGAGACTGGTAAAATTCTGAGTGTTGGGAGTCAAGTAAGTTCCTTTCCTAAAAGCCAGAGCAGCATGAGATGGGGCTGGGAGGAGTTAAGAGTGTTCAGGACACAGTGTGTTCAGGGTTTGGCAGAGGACACGATACAGAGAGATGTGTATGAGAATGTGGACTTGGTGGGAATTTGCTTGGATGTTATTTCAGTCTGTTGGATTAGTTCAGCACAGAAGGTGTTCCTGGCAGTAAGCTGAAGAAGGAATTGGGCATTTTACAAGCAATGTAACAGCAGGCTGAGGGCGAGAACAAAGATGCTGTACCTTGGAGTGAAGTCAGGTTGGGGATTCAATGTGTGCAAGGAGTTACAGTCCAGAGATGGCTGGAGTGTTTGCTGGGAGGCAGAAGGGCATTGTAGGTCTGCATGGTAACATGGAGATGCACAAACATGGCCTTTACCAGGGCCATGTGGGAACAGTGCCAGGTAGGGAATAAGCTGCTTTATCAGGACTAAGGACAAGGACTTTATCAAGTGCTAAATTAGTATTTGGAGTCAAGACCCAAATTCCTGTATTTTGTGTGTACACTCATTTTCTGTTGGATTGGAAAGTTTGGGGGATTCATGAAGTCAACAAGGAGCTAAAAGGTACAAGTGGAAATCCTTGATTAGTTTCACATAGGCAACTTTAAATCAACACAGAGGGCCAAGTGGGAAAAAGAAACAGCTCTGTGAGGCAGTTCCCCAAAAGGCCAAACACAGAAACGGGGAGAGGGCTGCCTAATGGTGCTGGCAGCGTTGCAACACAGGATTTGGAACTCTGCAGAATGGCCTTGGTGATTACATAGGAAATAAGACAAGTTCTCTCAGTAAAAGTGCCGCCTGTGCCTATATCTTGGTCATACCTGCCCTCAGCCCATGCATCCACTGCTGTGCTATACGTGGGGTCTCCAGCAGGAACACTTATGACAGACTTCTGTCCACAGAGCCGTGTGCGGGAGGTTAGCGATGTACTGAGGGGTTTGTCCACTCCGCAGCTCCTGCGCCACCTCTCCCAAAAGCTGCCAGGCCCCACAGCTCCCCGGACTCGATCTGTGCCGGCGAAGGGGGTCGGCGCGTCAGCCGGCAGCCCAAGATATTGACAGGCCTGGCCGCAGGTTCCAGCACAGCCTGAGGGTAGAGGCGGGGCCGCTTCCTCAGCCCGAGCGAAGGCGCTCGCCATGATAGGGGCGGGACGCGGCGTTCGCGCTCGGCCGCCGTGAGGGGCCAAAGCCGAGACCAGGCGGGGCGGGGGCGCTGATGCTGAGGCTCTGGTGCTGAGGTGCTGTGCGAGGCCACGGCCGGGGCGCCGTGTGAAGCCCGGTACGCGAGGAGCTCGCGGTGCCATGGCGGGCGCTGAGGCGGCGCGCGCTCCTCCCGCCCTCCTGCGCGCGGCCCCCGCTGCCAGGTCGGGCGCCGCTAGAGGGCGCCGGCG